>CAODLS010512412.1:0-14331 GCA_948243855.1 Flueggea neowawraea
AGCTAATAATCGTAGTCTATGTGGGATACGACACTCGGTACTCAAGGGTCCACTTGCTATAGACGATAGGTACACTTGCCTTAGTCTTTAGGTGTAAGCCTTTGACAACACTAAGTACCAAACTCGCATTTGAGTCTGTTATGATTTGTTTGTTATCAGTTCTTTCTGATTCTATTATTTATATGTCTTAAGATTTGTTGCACATCTGAGGTGACTAGTCATCCACCAATGATTAATAAATCGATTATTAGCTCGTCGTCCAGGTAAGTGCGGTAGCAACTTCAGACACATAGGTTGTGTCTTCTCAAATTATATGTTTTTGATGTGTTGGATATAATCTGAAAACAGACTACATAAGGGATCAAAAATTCTTAAAATTGATTATGTGATAAGAAATTGAATATCTGCATAAGTAACATAAATCAGTATCAATACTAATATTAGTATTAGTATTAGTATCAATATGATATCAATATCCAAATTCGTGATATATATTTAACTTGCATGCTTGTCTGTGATTAAAATACTATGTCTATATATTCCAGGACTTGTGACACTCAGTTGCAGAGAGGCGTAGCCTTTGGTATACAAATGGTCAGTTAAGACCTAGTTACCAGGGTTAGTGATAACATTGTGTTCGGCCAAACACACGGGTCAGGTTGTATAGTCCACATCAATGATATCAGATTCAGTTACCTATCAGTTCACATCAATTCAATTTCGTCCCGATTAGATATTCAGTTATATATATTTATATATATAAAGTAAAACCTCTATATAAAAATAGTTTTAGGACCAAACTAATTATATTCTAATTGAGATGTTATAACTAAATAGAGGTATTGGTATAAAAAATTTCCTAACACCCAAAAGTATTCACTTTAACAACAATAACAGTAAGAATTTCCGAATAATTATTATTAAAAAAATATTTATGTAAAATTGTTTGGCATATTGATTTACTCTTTGCTAAAAGAAGATGAAACAATGTCACTTGAAAATAGTTGAGATAGTGGACTATGTACATAGTTTTTATAGAATATTCAATGGAAAAAATTAATAAAAATATAAAATATTTAGACTTTTAAACTAGAATTTGTATATTTCTAACTCTACATAAATAAATGCAAAAGTCTTTTATAGGTAAATATAATAGTCTTTTAAAATTATTATTATCTCTTTATATTCTTATATTAATGTAACATAATATATAAATACGAGACTTAAAAAATTTATAACTTATTACAATTTAGAGATTATTCCTATTTATACTTGGCTCAAGTTAGGACCAAAATTTTTTATAATAAAATAAAAGTTATTCTTATGTAGAGTATTCTAGTGTAGAGGTTCTATTGTATCTATATGAGATGTGTATATTAGTATGATATAAATGCATGTTGTCTGCTGAGGGTGCGAACGTTTTTAAAATGAATTTCAAACTATTCTTATATATAGCTTGTATATGTATATATTTTGTATATTGCATGTAGTAGTTTTTGAAAACTTTTTTAAAATGGTTTATGTGAGGTCCGGAGTCGATGTAGAGTGTTATCCTTCACTGAGTTTACTCACTGCCTCCCCTCTAAAATTTTTCAGGTTATTTAGTATTTGCTTTGTCAAATTTTCGGCACTAAGTGAGTTATTTAGTTCAGTAGCTATAACCCTTTTGGTTGGGCCAGTCTGTGCATGTGTTAGTTGCTCCACATCGGATATTGAGTTATGATTTTTTATTTAGCAATATACTGATTTACCAATTTTACTTATAAGTTAATTATTTTGGTATTTTTGATATTATGATATTGTTCTATCATTTACGTGTATTATTTTATAAAACTTATTATTTGTTAAATGGTTTTAATATGATTAACAAGATAATTAATAAAAGAATAAGTTGGGTAAAATATCAAATTATCTGAGACTTGTGCGAGATGGGATGGACCTCCAGTTCGATTTGCCTCGTATGTCTATCATGGTCTAGAAACGGGTCGTAACAAACATTCTCTCCATCGCCTTGCCCGTCTCTAGCGTCTTATCACTGGAACTCAAAACTGATTTGTGGTGGCGGAAACGAAAATCTTTGGCTAGTGAAAAACATTCAATTTGCTTATGTAGCTAATGAAGAATCGTTTTCTTCTTATAACTGAGATGCATTTTAAGCATGATTTGGTTAGATAGAAACCAACCGTATTGTTCATGAACTAAGAATAAATAGATTTCTGCTGTTCACACATTGAGCATCTTGTTTTTGTTCACTGGCCGATTAATTCAATGTAAAAAAGCAGTGTCTGTTGCAAATCGAAATGAATGTGCAGTAATATATTTTCCATCGTGTGCTGACATAACAAATTAAAAATAATTTTTTAACTTTTTTTTTTGTCTCGTACCCATTTTTATCCTTTTTATATAAATATTTATTAGTATTGTACTCGTAATTTTTACCAAATAATTAAAAAATTAAAATAGATTTTAAAATTATTTTGTATAGTACTCAATTTGTACTCATAATTTTTTTGTTTTGTATTCATTGTTGTACTCATTTTGTATGTATTTGTCGATATTGTACTCATTTTTGTACTCCTCGCTCTTGGTCAACGCGTGACTAACTTTCTAGCGCGGAGCCAAAGTGTTCAGTTTGTACTCAATTTTGAATATATTTGTTGGTCTTCTACTTGTTTTTGCTCAATTTGTGATTATTTTGCACCTGATCAAACTTTCTGGATGTGGTTAAAGTGCTCAATTTATACTTAATTTTTTTTAATGTATTGTGTTGGTATTGTATTCATTTTGTTTTTTGTCAAACTTTTTGAAGCGTGGTTAATAAGTAATTAATTTTTTGACATGTAGTCAAATTAAAACATTTTTAAAATATTATTTTATCGTATTTTTATTTGTGACATAATTTAGAATGTTGTTGTATTTGTGGATTTTAATTTTTTTTGTTGTATTTTTTTTGTAACTCTCCCTCTTCACCTCATTCAATGACCTTCTTTTGGTGAAAGAAAAAAAAAATATTTGATGTTTGGATAAGACATTTTTAATTACTGGTATGTACGGCCTACTTAGGAAAGGTCAACAATCTTATTTGCTATGGTGTGCTTAAATCGCTGGATTCTCTCCTACTCTCTCGTTTTATCTGCTATCATGTACTAAAAAAAATTAAAAAGTATGAAAATATTTGTAGCTTAAATTGACAGAAGATCATGTTAAAAAAAGAGAGAGAGAAAGACGAAAATTTGTCTCCACTTTACGTATTTGTTTTTGTCAATTTATCATAATATTTTAAAGTAAAGAAAATTTGGTAAACTATCTCAAGTTTAGACAAGAAAATTTGGAACACAAGTAAGAATCAAAAAAAAAAATCTGAAGTTTGTTTAAAAAATATAGGAAAAATCTAAGCCATTAAGTCTAAAAAGAATCTTCTTTTCCTGCTATAGAAATTCAAGGGTTCCTACTCCCTAACCTGACTTATCTCGACTTTAAATATTGGGAGAATTAGATATGAAGAATATTGTAATTTGATATGACACATTTTCCATATATGAATTATCATACTTTTCATAAAAAAGAACTATTTTTCTCCCTTTCTTGTAAGGCAATAATTATCAATTTGTCACCGAATTATCATTTATCATTGTAATCCCCAAAGTATTATTTACTACCGTTGCTTAAGGTCGTAGATATAATTGAGAGTATACAGAAAAGAATAATGGTGGCAATGAAAATGACACAATAAGATTGAAGCTACGAGAATGATATGTCGCAAAATTACATATACTGTAAAATTAAGAAGATATAGCTTATTAGGATTAAAAAGAAAAAATAAAGGACTGATTTTTTTTAACAGATCGATGATAGCTTTATGCCTCTTTAAACTAGATTTGAAAATTTCAACGCTTTAAAAATTCAAGTTTAATTCCCACTTACAAAAGACGGATATACTAACTATATGGGATTAAAGTGACCGCTGCTTTATTTGAAGTACATGAGTGGAGCCAAAACTGTCAGAGGATTTGTTCAACAATATTATCAAATGACTTATTAGAGCATGCATCTAATTTACTTGATCCCGCACAGTATGTCTGTATTATCAGTTAACCCTATGTACGCATTATCAGTTAGTCTATTACCCTAACAAGTAATGACTAAATTGTTGTGCTTAATTTATCACCAGTAATTATGTTTATAGTCTTGGTATTAATTAAAATATACCTATTTGAACTGGTTTTTTCTGTCAATGAAAGTTAAATAGGTTTCCACATAGAATATAGATTTAGGGAAAGAAAATGAAATCTAAGTTAATATCCACGCAGAGTCAAAGTAGCAGCCCCCGTTGTCTCTATACACTTTATTATAAAAAAGACGTCAAAATCATAGCTTGATCTGTGGTATGAAGGAGGTTAATGCAACGCTAGATTGAGAAAGATTCCAAAAATAAAGGATCCGTACATCTCTTTTAGGGTACTTTTAATCTACAGTTTCTGAAGTCGTCATGCGAAACGTCTGCTCAGTATTTTTATTGTTATTTTATTAAAATCCCAAGTTTCTAACCCCTCAGTTTTTTCATCTGTAACTCAGGAGTTACTTTATGAGTCTCGCGGGACGCCTACTCAGCTTTCTACTAAATACAATTTTATTTTAATCCATCAATTTTTATTTACTATTTCATTTAATACTTCCTGCCCCAAATTCATTAAAATAAAAATAGTTCATTCAAATAAAATAATTCGTTAAAATAAAAATATTAAATTAAAATAAAAATTACCAAAAGAATTATTTTGTGAAAAATGATTATTTTGTGAAAAAAGATTGGACGTAAAATTTCAGAAATTATCAAAATTGAAAAGTGCGGGTTGACATGGAAATGGAGAAAATGAAGTGTTGGGATTGAATTGATAATTGGTGAAAGAGGAAAATTTTGATAGATTATTTTGAGAATATTGATAGTTGACAAAATTTGATGAGTCATTTTGTTGGAAGGATTGAGTATTTTCATTGTTGTGATGAAAAAAATTGGAGTAGGAGTAATTTGAGAGTATGGAGAGAAATTTTAAGAGTTAAGAGAGTTTGGGGGAGAGAAATGAGTGTTTGAAGTAAAGAAATGATAGAAAAAAATGTGTTTATGGGGATATTTATAGAAAAGTGGGTAAAACTAGCCATTAAAGACTAAAAGGGTAATTTTTTAGCCCCCAACGGTACTTCAACGGTAATATTACCGTTGGAGTAAATCTGACCGTTTGATCAAAACGATCCAACAGTCAAATTTTATTATTTAAAAAAAAGAAATGTCTGACGCGGGAGGACGGGCTAGCGGACCGAGACGCAGTAACGCGTTCTGGTACCGTTCCTAGTCCAGTTACAACCGGCCTTAGACTATCAACAAAAATAGGGGCACAACAAGTTTACATGTTCTACGTAGTACAGTATGTACAAAATCACTCATATTCCCAACTCATAATTTCAAAACCCAAAAAAAAAAACTTCCTGCCTACAAATCTGTTTGCCATTTCCGTATAAGATGTTTGGCATTCGGCAAATAACAAAAGAGATAAAGGCCACTTTATATATATAATTCATTCCTAAACTTAATGCTTTAACATTTATTTTCATTGGTTAAATTAAGGGATACCATGACCCCAAGAACCACAGTCTCTTGTTACACGTTATCTTTAAGTAGCGATGACAATTCGTGTTAGTCGTATCATAATCGTGTCAAACCATTTTATTAGCACACATCATTATACATTCATTATACATAACATAAACATTAAAAAAATTGATTTCGTATCATTCATGTTGTGTCATAATCGTGTACACCGTAATTATGTTATCGTGTAATAAACGTATCAAAAATTGCCAACGCTATCTTTAAGCTCCTAGAATTTTGCAAATCTCTAATTCCGCTTCTTCAGCAGAATGCAAAGGCTGAATTTTTGCAAAAGCAATTATTTCAATTAAACGAACTCAAAGTCATGAGAATTGAATGTTGAAAAATATATCAACATTATCTAATTAACAAAAATTGAAAGTTCATGACATAGAATATAATACAAATTTTATGTGGAGTTTGCCTTAGTTTTTTATTTGTGGAATTTGTAATTTATGAAATACTAATTCTAGACTTTCTATTCTTTCCTACCTATTCCAAACATTGGAATATAATAACTATTTTAGGAACAAAAATTCTAGAACAACTATGCTGTTGCATACCGTTCAACTCTTAATATTTTATCAATCAATTCAAACTTCTGTTAAACTATCAATCAATTCAAATTTCTTCTTCTTCTTTTAAACTATAAAAAAAATCTTTTAAGTGTTCCTGATTATGTTCTCTCGTAATCTTTTACATAGAGGCATATATCTGAAGACCAGTGGATACAAAGTTAGAGCAACGCATGCATAATTGGTTACAACACACGTAGAGCTCTAATGGACATGAAACCTAAGCACGTAGAAGATGACTATGCACATAAAGGTTGTGACGTCATTGTAGTACAAATTTTTCTATTTACTCACAACGGTTATTTCGAGACTTGCAACGACTATATTCTTTCAAGTGAGTATATATAGACGTCCTTGAACATGAGAGAAGTAAGAAAGTCATTTGCTACTCTTTTCTATCATTGTTTCTCTCTGATCTCTATATTTTTATCCATTTGTGCTATTCTATTTGCAATCATACCTTGGGTTGAGTTGACCTTGATTCTGCTTATCTTGGGAAGATTTTTGTAACAAGCAAGGAATTTTGCTTGGGGATAGACAAGTTTCCTTGTTGAGCCTTGAAAAACAAGAGTGATTTACTAGTTGACCCTTAGAAAACTAGTGGTTATGCTTTCCTTATTTTGTTTCCTAAGAAAATAAGAGAGGTTGAAAGTTTCCTAGTTTTTTTTCGGCGAAAACTAGAGGTGTAATGATTTGCTTATTGATATCGTAAAAACAAGTGGTGTAAATAGTTTCCCTCCACTTGCAAATAAGGAGATAATGGATTGAAATTCTTGAAGAGTTCTCATGGAGTGGACATAGGTCAAAGAGGACGAAACCACTATTAATTCTTCTCTATTTTCTCTTCCCTTACTCTCTCTACTTTGCTTTGTGTTTATCATATTGTGTGTGAATTGTTGGTTATATTGCTTTCGCATTTAACTTGAACTTTATTGTTTGCTTTGATTTGCAAAAGATTTTCAACAAGTCTTTCAAACTATTTAAAACTCAAATTCACACCCCTCCCCCCTGGAGTGCCATTCTTTGGACCAACAATCATTTATTGCTTCGATAATTCTAAGTGAATGATCACGAAAATAGATGACAATAGAACCTATAATCTTTAGAGTTTACTATATAGCTAATGAAATACCCACTTATTATTCTAGGATCTAGTTTCTTTAAGTTTAGGCTATACACCCTAACTTCAACAGGGCACCCCCATATGTGGATATGATTTAAATTGGGTTTCCATCATTTTCATAATTCAAAAGGTGTTTTAGGAACAACTTTTGATGGAAACTTATTTAAAATGTATACTGCAATTTTCAAGGCCTTAACCCAAAGGGATATAGGAACATTAGTAAAGCTCATCATGCTTCTCATCGTGTCCATTAGCGTGTTGTTCCTTCTTTTAGCTACACCATTATGTTGTGGTGTGCCAGACATACTGTATTGTGCAATTATGCCTTCTTCTTCTAGGAATTTTGCAAATGAACCTAATGATTGTCTTTTTTTTTTGTATATCTTCCATAGTACTCCCCACCTTTATCAGACCTTACTATTTTAATTTTCTTTTTTTGTTTGTTTCTTGACCTCTACTTTATAGATTTTGAAAGCATCAAGTGCTTCCCTTTCTATCATGTAAGAGATAGAGACACATATATCTAGTAAAGTCATCAATAAATAAAATGAAATATTTCTATCCATTAAGGCAAGGAGTATTAAATGGACCTCATATGTTTGGGTGTATGATTTCTAAAACTCTAGAACTCCTATTGGCACCTTTTATGATCTTGTTAGTTTGCTTCCCCTTAATGCAACTTAAACAAGTACCAGAATAACTAACATCAAGAGTTTTTAATACTCTATCATTTATTAGCCTTTTGATTCTATCCATGGAGACGTGACATGATCTCCTATGCCCTAAACTATACGAGTTTTCATCACAAATGCTTCTTTTCATGCCAATGATTTCACTATGCAAATTTGAATAATTGCATTCATAAGTGGGGTCAAGTCGAAATTTATATAAACCATCAACCAAAGAGCCATAGCCAACAATAGTTTTATTTTTAAAAATACTAAATGTTGAATTTTGAAAAAGAAAACTAAAGCCAACTTTCACATGTCACAACCCGTTTCTGGACTATGACTGGCATATGAGGCCAATAGTTTGTGGAAACTCGGCCCATCTCGCACAAGCCTCATAGATCAGGCATCTACCCAAATTCAAATTATTAGTCGTAGTCGGCTTATTAACAATATTAAAACATTTTAACAGAAATAAACTTTTAAAATAATATTTTCGAATAAAAAAACACATAGTACAATACTAAATAGTAATTATAAATAAATTACTAATGTTAATATAATTAGATACAAAGCTATAACCTACTACCCGGTGTGGAGCATCTAACAAAGAAATTCGGCCCGAATAAAAGGGCACTCACTGCAAACAAGGCACCTCACGGAATATCTAGTGCGAGATCAATAATAACCTGAAACATAGGATAAACATAAACAAGAAAATGAAAAGGGATAAGAATCCTTAGTGAGTAGCTAAACACTTCAGAGCGACACCAGGCCTCTCAAAACGGTTTGAAAAAAAATTAAAACTTATCTACACTCGTATGATACAACATTGGTGTAACAAAATACGCTACTCTGTAGTTGGGTGTCCCAAATCAAATGTTTTATCAAAACATATTGAAATACTTGTATTTAAAAAAATATTCAAATGGTTATATACAAACAAATAGAATTTAAATCCCAAAAATCATATTCAAATTCAGAAGGAATACTCCTCAAATATGTCAAACGTTCAAACAAAACATTTATTATTAAAATGTTTCAAAGTACCGAACAAAGTATTCTCCATAGATAATATTTTGAAATCCAAAACAAAATGGTTATTGCCAAAACCATAATAAATATTAAAACATAATATTTATTTCGAAAACCACCAAATTTTCCACAACAAAGGTTATCACATAAGTTAGAATATTAGGATTCTCAATCCTTTAATTATTTCAAATTACATGCTAAGGTCGTAGCACAACAAAAAACATATGCATGGTTTAAAGAACACAACATATGTGTTTGAAGTGGCTACCGCATTCACCTGGACGCCGAGCAAATAATCTAAATCGCTGTCAATCGGTGAATAACTGGCCTCCTCGAAAACCAAGCAAAGATGGAATAGACATATCATAAACAAATCAAAACATGGTATTGTGGTTGCACCGTAAGAAAATGCATATGCTAACCCAAATGCTCATACAAAAACTAAAACCCTCTTTCGAACCAAAGCCAAACATAATAAATCAAATATTACACCTCGGTGTAAAATTGCACTTTGGTCCCGAACTTTAAAAAATTACAACTCAGTCCCCAAAATATTTCAAATTTTATAATGAGTCCCTAGTACTCCAAAAATCATTAATTAATCCTCATAATCCCAAAAATATGTAATTCAACTCTCTAAATATAAAAAATCCAATTTCAGTCCTTAAAATGCACAATATCAATTTCAGTCCCCATGGCAATTAGCACAATAGTCCAAATTTTGATTCAACCGATAAAAATCGAAACTCAACAATTACATTGGTCAATCTCAATCTCAGGAACTCAAATGTACAATCAGTTTCTGAAAAACAATTCTAAATCTCCAAAAGTTAAGCCAAAACCGAACCTAACCTTAGCCCAAGCAATAACTCATCAAATCTCATGATTTGAAGCTAGATTCCTATTAATCTAACCTCAAAAAATCATAATCTAACAACCCACAACAACCATTTCATCAGAATCATTCAAAATCTGAAACCCATTCCAAATTCGAACCAAATAGAAATTCCAAGATTAATGCATGAAATGAACAAAAAGAATGGATTAGAAGCATGATCTTACCTCTAGAGATGCTTAAGAACATTTGGGAAGTAAGGATAAAGAGATATAATTGATCTAAGAGTGAGTGAGAGTGAAAAATGAGAGTGACAGACGAAAATTGTCAGGTTTTGGGGTTTAAATCAAACTGCAAATTGAAACTCATTGTTTCAGCCATTAAGAAAGCAACATACGTCATTTTAGCACTCAACATACTTTTTACAATGTCACAACGTATGTCCCAAGCCATCATCATATGTTGTATAGCATCCAGTGGCCTCGGATCGGAGAAAGTCATGCATTACGTACGTTAAAAACTCATAACATGTGTTGATCCAAAGCATAACATACGTTACAGATGAACCAGCATATGTTGACCATCCTGTTTCTAGATTATACACGTTTTCTTTGTCCAACGTACGTTAACTGTGCCACAAAGCATTTTCTCGACTTTCTTCGCTTTCGAACACGTGTCGAATCATTCCCGGGGATCCACAACATCCATCCTTGCAAAATTAACTTCAATTAACATTCTCAAACTCCAAATCAACATTCCAAACACCTAAACATCAATGCAACCATTCAAAGATGGAATCAGATTTAAACGAAGTTGAATTGAAATCGAACGAGGTTCAATAGAGGATCTTGTAGAAACCAAACGAAATGCTACAAAGAACTCATCGGAACAGGCGGGGTATTATAGGATGAGCCGACCATCAACATTCTATAGAAGCATCATATGTTCCACATGTACATTTGCATTCACAACCTAGAGAAATGGAACAAGAAGTGCAGAGACCTATAATAACACTGGTAAAACGAAACTATAAAATCCTGTAGAAGCAGATACATGGTTAAAAAGACAGAAAGGGTATTTATTATGATGCATTGTACTTCAGAAGAAAATTTTTATTACACAATATCGTTGCTTCAAGCTAATGCATATGATTGGTGGGACACAATTCCTAATTCGGTCGTTCAACCTCCGGTGCTAACCTGGAATGACTTTGTATGAGAGTTTCGAGACAAATATATGCCAGAGGTTTATAGAGATGAAAATCAAAGAGAGTTCTTGATGTTGAAATAGGGAAACACGAGTGTGGCATAATATGAAGTGAAATTTTCTCATTTGTCTCATTATGCATCTTTTATGGTGGCAATAGAGAGAGATCCATGTAGAAGATTTGAAGAAGGGATAAAATATGATATTCAAAGTAAGATCACACCTAGCAATCTTCGTAGTTATACTGATTTGAGAGTTGCTGCAATAAAAGCAGGACGCCTAATTAAAAAAAGGCCAACTTTCTCTGAGAGACCAAAAAGGGAAGGAATAACATTTACTGGTGAGGCTAATGAGAGACCTAGTAAACGCCAAAATTTCATTCCACCAACATAGTCATTTGCTAGAGGCAGAGTATCTGGATCTCGAGGTAGAAGATCGCAGGTATCAGAGCGCACCGACAGAGGTCAGGGACAAACTATTCAATTAAGGCATATATGCCAACATTGTGGAAGACAACATCTGGGAGAATGCATAATGATTACTGGTGGTTGTTATTGTTGTGGTCAGTAGGGACATTTCTTTAAAGAATGCCTTAATAGAGCAGTGTTTGGAAAGGTTCCTTTAGAGCCTACGGTGCATAATACTAAAGCTAACGGAGCTGGAAACACATTTGGTAAAGGCAGAGGTAGAGGACAAACTGCATGGAACAGGTATACGAAAATCTGATGTTCAAAGTTCTAGGCCATAGGCACAAGCTTGGGTGTATGCGTTGACTCAACATGAAGTTATGGCATGCCTAGAAGTGATCACTGGTAAAATTATTTTTCACAATTTAGAATCTTATGCACTTATTGATCATGGTTCCACACATTCATTCATATAATTCAAAATGGCATCAAATTTGCATAAGGATTATGAATCATTAAATTATAACCTGATTCATACTCTCATTGGTGATGTTATGGTTGTGAACAAGATATATCGGGATTGTCTCATTCAGATTGATACATTAGAATTGTATGCTCATTTGATATTGTTATTCTTTTGTGAATTTGATGTTATATTGGGTATGGATTGGCTATCTAGACATCATGCTAAGGTTGACTGTTATATTAAAGAAGTTTTGTTTGAATATCTGGGTCAACTTAGAGTTGTATTTTGTGGTGATCGTCAAATTTAAACTACTGGCTTAATTTCTATTGTGACTGCTTTCAAACTAATTAAAAATGGTTGTAATACTTACTTAGCACATGTTATTGATACAAATGCTATCAATGGTAAGATTGAAGATATCCCAATGGTTAGGGAATTTTCAGATGTGGTCCCAGATGATTTTTCAGGATTGCCACCAAATAGAGAGACAGAATTTTCCATTGAGCTCATTCCCGGTACAACACCAATTTACATTCCTCCATATCGGATGGCACTATTGGAGTTGCAGGAATTAAAGAAGCAAATACAAGAGCTTCTGGAGAAAGGATATGTTCACACAAGTGTTTCTCCTTGGGGTGCACCAGTATTATTTGTTAAAAAGAAGGATGGTCCATCAATTGAAAATTGCAAAAGATGGCATCCCAAAGACTGCTTTTAGAACTCGGTATGCTCACTATGAGTTTCTTGTTATGCCTTTTGGATTGACTAATGCTCCAGCTGCATTTATGGCACTAATGAATAAGGTATTCCAACCATTTCTTGATAAGTTTGTCATAGTTTTCATTGATCATATACTTATTTATTCTAGAAGTTCAGAAGATCATGAATGTCATTTAAGGGTTATTTTGTAAACTTTGCGAGAGAAGCAATTACATGCTAAATTGAGTAAATATGAGTTTTAGTTAGACTGTTGTTTTTTTCGGGCATGTTGTTTCCAGTAGAGGAATAGAGGCCAATCCAAAGAAAGTGGAGGCAGTGTTAAACTAGGAGGTGCCAAAAAATGTATTAGAAGTATGAAGTTTTCTTGGCATGGCAGGTTATTATCGACGTTTCGTCGGAAGGTTTTCCAAAATTGTTAGACCATTGACAAAATTACTTCGAAATAATACTCCGTTCCAATGGAATGAAGCATACCATCAAAGCCTTGATGAATTGAAGCACCGTTTGACCTTAGCTCCTGTCTTGACTATTCCGTCGAGTCCAGGTGGTTTTTTATTTACAGTGATGCTTCCTATCAAGGTTTGGGTTGTGTTGTGATGCAACATGGATATGCTTCAAGACAACTAAGGTCACACGAAGTTTCGTATCATGTCCATGATTTGGAGTTAGATGCAGTTGTATTTGCTTTGAAAATTTGGCGGCATTATTTTTATGGTGAAACATACCAGATTTTTACTGATCACAAGAATATAAAATATCTGATGAGTCAAAAAAAATTAAACATGAGGCAGTGACAGTGGATAAAACTGTTGAAAGATTATGATTGCACTATTGAGTATCATCCTGGAAAAGGGAACATCGTAGCAAATGCCTTGAGCAGAAAATCTAGTAGTAGTGTAGTTTTCCTTTAGGTATCATCTTTTTCATCCTTAGTTGACTTGAGATCTATGAATTTTGATTTAAGCATTGAAACTTGTGGAGTTTTGCTTGCTACATTGAAAATTCGGCTTGTTCTAAAAGAAAGAATTCAAAAAGCACAATGCTCTGATTCTAAGTTGCTTGAAATAATTGAGAAAGTGAAGCAAGGTAAATATACTAGTTTTACACTATGTGATGATACATTGATGCTTGGCAATAGGATTTATGTTCCTAATGTAGATGGTTTACGCTAAGACATTCTTGATGAAGCTCAAAATGCGTCATATGCTATGCACCTAGAAGCTACCAAAATGTATCATACTTTGAAATCCCATTATTGGTGGCCTCGAATGAAGAAGGATGTAGCAAAATTTATACCTAAATGTTTGACATGCCAACAAGTTAAAGCTGAGCATCAAGCCCTTGCAGGTAAAATTCAACCATTATTAATACCAGTATAGAAATGGGAAAGGATTACAATGGATTTTGTAATACGATTGCCTAGGACATCAAGGAAAAATGATGCAGCTTAGGTGATCATAGATCGGCTTACAAAATTGGCACATTTTCTTCTGATCAAATGGGGCAGTACAATTGAACAATTAGCTAAAAAGTATATGGATGAGATTATAAGGTTGCATGGTGTTCCTTTGTCTATTGTATCTGACATAGATCCATGGTTTACTTCTCGGTTCTTAGAAAATCTACAAGCAGCAATGGGAACTAAATTAAAT
>CAODLS010512462.1:0-10273 GCA_948243855.1 Flueggea neowawraea
ATCAAGGTGTTTTCAAGATTCTAAATGGTTCCTTGGATGGATGGAATCATGGAGGTGATTCTGTAGGCCACTGAATCTTTTTCGATTCAGAAAACTATCGGTTGAGGATTAGCAATATCTTGAACCTATGGACATGAGAATGCTTGCCAATTTATCCCTGTAAGATTTTGGTGTCAGTTGAGCAACTTACATTGGATTTCTGAGTAGTACCAAGGTCCCCTCCCCCCTCCCAAGACCAGGGCTTATTGTTTCCAGGAAAAAAAATTAAAAAAATCACGAAAGCAAACAAATCCAAAATACGACAAGATGGCATGTTGAAGTAAAGCATACATAAATAAACCTTATTCCTCTTCTTCTACGGCAGGAAAAGCGTCTCATGGAAGAACTGAGGCAGCAACAATCCATGGAAGTAAGCTCAAACCCTTTTAATCTCTTCCATTTATTCTCAAGAAATAATACGATAAAAGTTTTTGGTTTAATCCATGGAAATTGTTACCTTTGTGCTTTCTTGGCAGATTCACGATGTGAGTTGTGAAGAGCAGAGGAGGACACCAATGAAGTTAGGGCTAAGCAACATTAACGAAGAGGTTTCACTTGTCGTTGGGGGACAGATGTTGTCCTCCAACTCGACCCAGTCACTGCAAGGCGGTGGTCGCGAATAATATTGCAGTGCATACGTTTCATATCGCATTTGCTTACACCTTTGCTCTGTTCCTGCTGAGCTGGCAACATGTGTTGAACTTACACGTGCATGTTATATGATCCAGTGTGGTGTTATACTGCACGTTGATATTAGAATTCCGATTAAAACTCTGCTAAAAAGAATGTGTTGTAACAAGATTAGTATTATGTATGACTTGAAGTTATTATTTGATGGTTACATATAATATACTTCTAAGTTAAAAACTTGAAGATAATTATTTGATAATTACATTTTCTATACCATCGATATGCTATTTTTATTTATATATTATTTATTTGTAGGTATTCGTTTTATACTACTTATTTTTAAGTTTACTGTACTTATAATGCAAAGAGAAAAATTACCAGTTATTTATAGAAGTCTCTTTTTACATGTATTGTTTAAATACTCTTTCTTTTTTTTGTATACATTGGATATATTAAATAGGTTTTATAAGTCGATGGTAAACTTTAATTGAAATCTTGGGCTAGAATTCAAGCATTATAAATTGGATTAGAATTGTAAAAATACAAAAAGTATATATTTTTGTAAAGAGTGGGTGACTGACCATACTGCTTTGATAGCTGCTCCACCCAGCGCGAACATGTCTCTATTGAGTCCACAACAACACTGCACTTGCCTTAGCAAGCAACCAAAGGTTTATTCATCATTGCCGAATGAGATCTCGTTTGTTTGTTGACAATAGTATACAATATATTTTATAAAGTATATAATATATAGTATATAATATTTTATTAAAAAATATATTTTTTACTATTTATTCATCATTAATTATTATAAAATATTATATATTATATATTGTAGTGTCAAATAAGTCCTGAATTATTCTAACGAAAGAGCAACAAATCGTAGACTTACAAAAAAAAATTGAAATGTCAAAGTCTTCATTTGCTATTCTAGAAGAACCATGTAATTCAAAAAATATTTAATGTTTTGACTATTCTTTTCTAAATTATTGTTCGAACATCGAGAAAATAATTCAAACTTTAGAAAGTTGACCATAATTAATAATTTTCAACTAAGTCAAACATTATAAAGCTGTAGCATAGTGAATAATTTTCAACTATGCTTTATTTTTCTACATTACAATTGCTTAGACAACTAAGAAAGTGCAATAGAAAAAAGGTCCAAATTAACATATACATAGTAATTATCATGCCTCTGATGTATTTAAATAAATTCAGCTGATTTGTTAATGGCTTTTGATAGTAAAATTCGTATGAATTTTCAAAAAAAACTCAAAAAAAACATCGAAATTGCCGTCAGTATGTCTTTAAGTAAATCATCACCAATAGCATCAATATCCTTTAAAAGTATTAACTAGCTAGTATGGTGGGTCGATAGATGATAGGTTAAATTAAAAAACATATATTTGGTCAAGATCGATCATGTGTCTCCCCTAATGCTCTTCTAGAAATTGGTATTTGAAAATTCTCTCTCGTTGATTATACTTCCCTATAAGGAGTCGAACTTTGAACATAAGCATCACAACACAGTCGCATAACTCAAAAAGTCATCATGAACGCTTCTTCCCTTCTTTCTCCCATTGCCAAGAGGTAATTCACCAATCTTCTCCTCTATGCTTCATCATTTTTCTCTTTCAACTTCATTTGCTTCGTTATTGTTTTGTGCACAAAAACAAGTAATAGATATAGTAGATAAGGTTTATGAATATATATATATATATATATATATAGTAGATAACAAATCGGTAATATATACGACCCTTTCATCCCATTATTTTTAGTACTAACATATTAAATTTTAGACTTTAGTCTATGTATAGATGCATTAATCACAACTTTATATTTGGGTTTTTTAGAAAATCATACATTAGAATTTGAACGTAACTTAAAATTACTAAGGACAATATAAAGATTTTATTTTAAAATTAACTCTAAAAATAGAAATTGCACTATATTTTATAACAGATAAAAAAATTAGACTAAAATTACAGGAAAATAATTAAAAAAAACAGTGTAGGTTATGCATGTTTTAATAAATATATTTAATAATAACACTTGAATGATTTATAATCACAACTAAAAATGCACTATTTTTACTGACTAATTGAACGTATATATTTATATTAGTTACGTTGTTATTTTGCCAAATTTTTGCTTGATATGTCAAATGCCAACTTTATTTTCTGGTTACACTAGCTATTAAAAACATAGAAAAGAAGAACATGGATTATTATACATATATGCAAGTGCAGGTTAGAAGGCAAGGTAGCCTTGATAACCGGCGGAGCTAGCGGCATCGGAGAAACCACAGCAAGACTCTTCTCCCGGCACGGCGCCACCGTTGTTATTGCCGACGTCCAAGAAGACTTGGGACATTCCGTATCCAAAGACATAGCTTCCGACTCCGGTCAACAAGTCTCCTATGTCCACTGCGACGTCACTAAAGACTCCGATGTCGAAAACGCCATCAATACCGCGGTCTCCAAGCACGGAAAGCTAGACATAATGTTCAACAACGCAGGAATTACAGGGAACTATGATCCAAGAATATCCGCCTTGGACCGCCAAGATTTCAGCAAAGTCCTGGACGTGAATTTGTACGGTTCATTCATAGGTGCAAAATACGCCGCTAAAGCGATGATTCCGAGACGAAAAGGCAGCATTCTTTTCACCGCGAGCGTCTCTACAGTGAGATGTGCATCAACCCCACACCCTTACACTGCATCAAAGCATGCAGTTGTAGGGTTCACAAAGAACTTGTGCAGGGAGTTAGGGCAGTATGGGATTAGAGTGAATTGCATTTCTCCGGCCGGGACACCGACCCCGATGATGGTCGCTGCGGCCGGGGCGAAGCTGGAGGAGTTGCTGGATATGCAAGGGAAGGTTGCAAACCTGAAAGGAGTGAATTTAGAAACAATTGATACAGCTCAGGCAGCTTTGTATCTTGGAAGTGATGAGTCTAGGTATGTTAGTGGGTTGAATCTTGTTGTGGATGGAGGGCTCCATTTAAGGCACTCCGATTTTGTTTCTCTTGATTGATTTTTCAGAGTCTCTTGACGTCTGAATAATTAATTACACGTATCCCAGCAAATACAATGCAAATAAAGACAGTTTCGTTTAACTTATCCAAACTGCTTTCTTTCTTTATAATGCAAAGTTGGAGTTGATTTACTGTTTGGTGATTAACAAATTAACTGATTTTACTTTGTGAATGAAAAAAATGGTTTTACTTTAATTCATTCTTAAGATTATTTCGAAACAAGAGAGTTTCATAATCTAATTTATTTAAACAACATATTTTTCTGTTGTCAATTTGATGATAATCATTTCTTTCACAAATATCAAAGCTAAAGTTATTGGTCTTAATTAAAAATCAGATCGGGGTCTCTCATGTTGACTTCGATTTTGATGATGATGTGCAAAAAAATCTATAAAAGGAGTGCAGAAGTGCAGAATCTGTGATTTCAGCCATTAAAAACATAGAGAAAGTGAATTGAGCCACAACACACGCAGAGAGTGATGCAACACATGTTAATGTATGCAAATCTGGCTCTTACGCACCTAGAAATGGAGCAAAGTACGTAGATGTGATTGAGACTAGAGAAAGCATCAGACCTTGTTCAAAGAGTGCAGAAGAGGATACAAAGCAAGTAGATGTGAGGCAAACACTCTCTAGAATTTATCTTGCTTATCTATGCACGTAGAAAGGTTGTGACACACATAGACAAGTGTTCAGCTTAATGAGGAGAAAGTGTTGTTGAATTAATGGTGGTTCACATTTAGATCCTCTTACATTTTGATAATGACAAAACCTTCATGAATATGAGTGCTACATCAAAGAAAACAAATTTGATCAAGAATTTTATCCTTGTCAAGAGGTTAGAATCATGCAAAAATAATATATATGATCATGCATTCATTCAATGCTACTCTCTCCCTTTTTGCAATTATCAAAAAGATTTAACAAAAAACAAAAAAAAAATTTCACTCTCTTTTTTTAAAAAAATTTGTGCATATACTAAAAAATATCTATTCTCTCCCCTTATCTATTTCAAATCAATTCACATATTAAATAATTTTTAAATCATCAAACTTTTCAAAATCATGTAAATATGAACAATCAAACACAAAATAAAATAAATGAAAAATTTAAAAGAATGAGAATTTAGAAGTACTTAATGTACCAAAAGCACATATATGTGTGTCGAAGAGAGGTGAATGCTAGAGGGAAGCTCCGGGTTGAAATGAGGAGGAACGACTGAACTCCATTTTTGTTGATGCAGATCTTTTCTCCAAGGTTGTTAAGCCTTATCAAATGGAGACCGCTCTGATACCACTTGTTGGATGATTTTTTATCTTGCCTTGATGGAGTTGTGTGAATAAGGAAGAGAGAAAGTGAACACAATGATATAGAGTGGTTCGGCTAACCTTGTCTACATCTACTACCTAAGTTCGTCACTTAGGATTTTTCCAAATTCACTATAATGTTGATTGATTAAGGCTCAATCGAACAAGGCCAATACAAATAGGTTGATTCCCGGCTCACATTTACAAAGCCTAGTGAGCCTTAGAAAACAACATTGTAAGGGCTTTAAAGGTGTGAGCTTAGAGGGAAATCAACCTTGCTGAGGCTTTTAAGGTGTGAGCCTAAGAGGTTATGGGTTGACGCAGTTTACAAGCAGGAATGCAATATGAATCTTTTCAAAATTTAGGGACAAAATGAGAGATTACGATAAAACACAGAGACGCGATAGTAATTGACCCTTTCTGTTTCTTATAATGAGAGAGAGAGAGAGAGAGAGAGAGAGAGAGAGAGAGGAAAATGATGAAGAAGGATTGGGGAAGGGTTTGGGTTGGTTTAAGGCTTTTTTTTTTTTTTTTATAAAAAGTGAGTGACCATTTCAATTAGAATATTAACAGTTTATCTCCTCTCAACAAGTGTCTCTTTTAGAATTTGAACTCTTAAACTCTTGACAAGTGGTCCACCTAGTGCATACTCTTGTTGGAGGGTTGGTTTAAGTCGCTTAGTTATAACGTCGGTTTGGTTTTAGCATGTGTTGATTAAGCTTTTAATGCTTTTCTTGATTTGAATGGTTGGATGTTTGAATTTGTTTTTCTAGTCCTCCTCAGCATTTAACAAGTATAAATAATTTAACAACTCGTGTGCCTTACTGACCATATATTACACTTTCTATGTCACGTTGTGTTTGAGCCGTTAGTTGATATGGTGCATAATGGTAAATCCAAATTTTTGAAGTGGCGGATGTTGAATTTAACTTAAAAATATAAACCCACAATGTATAGATAAAGCCTCATAGGACTTTTGACAAGCACATATAATGCATTTCACTTATACATTGCCATATTTAGATATGGCCATTTGTGAATCAGCACGACAATTCGAATAACAAATGAATTAGTGAAAACCAGAATTGAAACCGAAATTGAAATTGAACACCCATGGAACAACCAATATCTGGTCCAGTTCCGGTTTAACCTTCCTAAAAACCGTTGAATTACCGATTCAAAGAAAAAAAACCCGTTGAATTACCGATTCAAAGTAATTTACTAAAAATATATTTGGAATTATTTTTGCAATAATTGCAAATGTATTGTATATATATGGATGAGCTGTCATTTAGATCTATAACTGAATATGTACAAAAAGGATCTATATAATTGATATGTAAGGGCCGCGGAATCATGATAGGCCGATCATAAAACGAAACTAGCACACGTATCGATTTAAATTAAAAGATATATGCACAATTGACCTCAACTAATCCTTTTTTCTCTCACCAAAAAAAAATCCTGTTTTCTAGAAAAATTATTAATTATGGTATTGTATTATATTGATTTTGTTTATTTTACACTCTTACATTTTTTTTGAATTTAAAATTTTCTACTTAAATTATTTTTTTTTTTATTTTTTGAGCAAAATTATATTTTTTTATTCTGTGTAAGAAATTATCAGACTATTTATTTAAAAGGAAAGCATATATATTTATGAAGTAAGTGAGTTTATCCTAGTTTCCATCATGAAACCGGCCGGCCATAAGCAGATAAGCAGAAATCCAACATAAGTATTGTCAACTTATAATGAGTTATTACGTGGTGATGAGTGGCTAAGGCGCTATTTGGAATTTTATGGTGATTGAAGTTCGAGTTTGGGAGGGACATTTTATAGAGTTATTTAAACTTCATTTCAGGAGCAAGGATAAGCTATTAGTGCTCGCTCCATCTTAAAAAAAAAATCAATTTATAACGAGTTTGTAGATCATTGATATTAAAGTCAACTTCAATTTTAAGAAATTAATAAAATTAACTAATTTAAGTAAAATAAAATGAATTATAAAAAACATATGTATAACAATAATAGACTTTCTTATATGAAAAAAAATGTTATTATTATTATATGACCACTTGCATACATTAATAATGTTGTTGTTGTTATTATTATTATTATTATTATATGACCACTTGCATACGTTAATAATGTTACGTTTATTGTATAATGTAGTTTTTGTCTATCAATCACGAGTAGCCGGGAAAATTAGTCCAAGATTCCTTCACTACATACGACATTGCATTAATTATTAATTAGCTGCATGCATTTCTAAAAAACTTTTATCAAACAAATTAAGTTCTTGAAAATCTCAACACTAGTGTATATGCATTTATGAATTTGAGCTCAACTTGCATTAGTTTGAAAACATCAAACCAAAAGATCCATGGCTGGAGCTTCGGTGCTGCCTTCTTTCGCCAAGGGGTAATTAACGAGATATTAATCTATCTAATTAACCAAATTCTTCTCTTATATTGTCAAAACAATTAATGCTATTCTTTTAGGAAAACAAAAATGCTAATTAACATATAATCACAATAAAATGCATTAATCTTTCGATTCATACAGGTTACAAGGCAAGGTAGCGTTGATAACCGGTGGTGCGAGTGGCCTTGCGCGAGACCTGGCGCAAAAGTTGTCATCGCCGACATCCAAGACGAATTAGGCCACTCTTTTTCCAACCAAATCCAGACTCATACCAACCAGCCTGTTTCGTTCCTCCATTGAGATGTTACCGTCGATTTGGACATCAAAAATGCGGTAAACACTGCCGTTTCAATGCACGGAAAGCTCGACATAATGTTCAACAATGCTGGTATCACAGGAGAACTAAATCCAAGCATAATCTCAACTAATTATGAAGACTTTAAAAGGGTTTTCGACATGAACGTGTATGTAGCATTCTTGGGAACCAAACACGCGGCGAGAGTGATGATACCGGAAAAGAAAGGCTGCATTCTCTTTACTTCAAGCCTTGCTTCAGTGGTATACGGCGGCGGAGTGGCGCATCCATACAGGGCGGCGAAACATGCGGTAGTATGGATTACAAAGAACTTGTGTGTGGAACTGGGGCAACATGGAATTAAGGTTAATTGCATTTCGATCATGGGGCTATTGATATGACATGATTTTCATGTCATTTAGAAGTTGATATCGAGAGTTGCTTTCAAGTAACTTCCTTTCTCAAATCACCAAAATATGTTTTCAAAAGGAAAAAAATTTGTAGAGACTCAAAATTCCAAAATGGATAATACTTGTGGGCCAAGAGTTTGTCAAGAAATATGGTACAATAACCAGAGCGTAATATGGAAATTGTAATGTCCCAAGCGCCGCAGCTTGGACTGAAGTCTATTGCTTATAACTATTTTCTTAATTTCTCAACCCATTAAAGCATTTTTTAAGGATAAAATTGTGTGGATTAACAACTGGCTCAATTAGTAAACAATGCCTCAGCTGAGTCAACTTAGTAATCATTAAGAAATATAATTCACAATATAATTTAAATTTCATGGTTTAAAAAAATAGAAAACAGAATTGAAAAACTAAATTTCTTTGTTCAAATGTTTTTTAAAAAATAAAATAAAATAATCAGTTTTTAATTTTTCTAAATTTATATGGATTTTAGAACATAAATTTCTTTTTTTTTTTAATTTTCAACTTCCTAAAATACTAGAAAAACAAAGTTCTTGTTTATTTTCTAGTTTTTCTACTATTTTAACATAATATGAATATATTCTTAATTAATGGTTAATTTGAAATAATATTATTTGAAATATTGAGTTAGAATTACAAAATATACTTAAGTATTGTTCTAGAATTGCAAAAAATATGAAATTGTGGGGTTTTAATAGAAAAGTGTGAAACATTTGATGACACGGCATTTTCTTTTTTTGTTTGAACAGGATGAAATGGGATTGTCACACAAGTAAATTGACTTTGTCAAATCGTTAGTAGTTGTTAGTGCTAAGTAATCACTTAACAGAAAATTTTAATGGTAGACCAATAGATAATTTGGTCACGAATTGAAAAGTTGGATTTCTTTTTTGAATGTTAGGCTACGAATGCAAATGTTGGGCATTAAAAATCAATGGGATCAATGGGCCCGTTGAATTTGTAATCAACTTCGAGTTGGACGTAAGACAGAAAATTAAAAATCATGTGCGATACGATCTGTTTATTTAGTCAAACTTGAGTGAAAGTTCAGGTAAAGAACATTCATGATATGCTTTTCATAATCTTTCTGATCATTCTTTTTTGCCGCTGAAAAATCTTCGTTTCATTGATGAGTACGTGAATTAATATCATTGCTTTTTTTGCCTCGGTCACGGAAAAATCCTTTGTTTCTTTGTGCCAAAAGTCATTTATATAATTTTTATATCATTACTTTTGCAAGCTGTTCCAAATTTTTCTATCAAAACCCCACACAATTTCATATTTTCTTATAATGAAAAAAACACACATATTTTCCCTATAAATTGTTGACAACACCAACGTCTTAGTCACGTTCTTTTGCGAGCTGTTCCAAATTTTTCTATCAAAACTCACAACAATATACATAAAATTCTTAATTAGATTGAACACTAACCGAACCAAATTAATTAGATCCATGGCTGGAGCTTTGGCGCTACCTTCTATCTCCAAAAAGTAAAAGCAAATTCTTATCTTGTTACAAAACAATTAATGCTAATTAACATTATTTAATCTATCTTATTTCGGTTGTATCAAGCTATCCGGAGAGCTTTTGATCTAGATTAACAAAATTTTCAAGGACGATGACTAATTAAAAACCCCCATTACTAAACAAAATATGCATCTCCATTATTACATAACAGGTTACAAGGCAAGGTGGCATTGATTACCGGAGGTGCGAGAGGTATTGGCGAGTGCACCGCAAGGCTCTTCGCTAGACATGGCGCAAAAGTTGTCATCGCCGACATCCAAGATGAATTAGGCCACTCCGTATCCAACCAAATCCAGACTCAGACCAACCAGCCTGTTTCCTATCTTCATTGCGACGGTACCGTCGATTCCCACGTTGAAAATGCCGTAAACACCGCCGTTTCAATGCACGGGAAGCTCGACATAATGTTCAACAATGCCGGTATCACAGGAGAGCACAATCCAAGCATAAGCTCAACTAATTATGAAGATTTTAAGAGGGTTTTTGACGTGAATGTGTACGGAGCATTCTTGGGAGCCAAACACGCGGCGAGAGTGATGATACCGGAAAAGAAAGGTTGTATTCTGTTCACTTCAAGC
>CAODLS010512532.1:0-10959 GCA_948243855.1 Flueggea neowawraea
ATCATAGTACTCATATGTAGCATTCCAGTTTATAATAAGAGCATCTCGAACACTTTGTGCTGTGGCAAAGAAGGCCTTTGGAAGTTCAAATTTCTCTGGAGAAAACAATGGGGTGAATTCTGCATGGTATTTGATACTTGAGGCGATAGATGAATCATCTGGAGTGAAAGGACTCAGGGCATTGGGTGTCTCTACAGAAAACAGAAATAGTAATATTCAAGTACAATACAGGCTAGGTTACTAAGTTCATGCCTAGAAAAATGAATCAAGTACACAGCTTCTTTGTAATCTGTACGTTTCCCATGTTTATGAAACAACATTGGGGATAAGGATTGCATTGCCCACAAATGGGTATGCCCTTGGAAGAACCCATCTCTTGAAGATCATGCATGACGAGATCAGGCTAAAATAAACATACTCATACCGAGAATTCATTTAATAAACAAAGTTTTCCACTTATATTGCTAAATTCAAAGGGAAAAACACGAGCTATCACTAAACATTTTATAAAATTCAACACACTCTATATATATATATATGGTATAATAAATCAAGTTAAATTACCTGCAGAGTGGGTTACCATCATGTTCAATTTTTCTGCACAACAGCTCTTATCAAAATGGGAAAAATATTTCTCTACTCTCTAGATTCTCTTGATGTTTTCATCTGGCTGCTTAACCACATTTATTTACTTAAAGAGAAAAAAGGTCCCTTCTCAAATAGCTTAATTTCATACTATTTCTCCAAAAAAAATCAAAAATTACCATGTCAGAATGAAAAAAAAAAAAGATCCAGCCCCAAATACAGTTGCGCATGATTTAGTATTTTGCCAACTAAACTAGATGAGTTTAAACTTCTTAGCCAGTCATCTCCGTGTTTAACACAAGTACCTTCCACCATGACTTTTTGTTATGGCCTCTATGTTTACTTAGCTATCTAACCTATCAAGTCAATTATTGGAGACAAAGTGTTTCTATGCGCGAGCAAAACATTATAGAAAAGAAAGGTAGAATTTCGATCCTAAAAAAATGGAATAGCTATAAATAGAGAATCAGATTTAACTAGATTAGAATTAAAATCATCCAATGGCTCAATTCTAGCACGTCTCCTATACTAATCCAACAGTTGATGAATCTCAATCTGTTTCCGATGCTAACAAAGTTAATTACATAGAAATATAACCATCTACCATCCTTCGCTACAATAAAACTGTTGCTACTTCACTATCACGTCACCAGTAACACACAAAACATCACAAATAAAGCAGAATATACAATCATTGAAATTTTGCCTCCAAAGATTATTCACTGAAAAAAAAAAAATTCTACTTCTTTATAATTTTCTAGCAACCGCTCAACCGCCTCAAACTGCCACACACACATTTGAGAAAACAAAAGAGAGTGATCAAAATAACTAACAAAATGCACCTTCTTCGGTGACCGGATCTTTCAGTTTCTGCTTAGACTCGCTGGAGACACTCTTGACATAAAACGACCGCGTAGCAGACCGCGAATTGAGGCTCCTCCTGATGAGGAAAAGATGCGATCGCGATCTCCACTGGCCGTTTCCGGTGCTGCTATATGCGAACCTCGATAAGGGACTGTAGTTAGTGGGAAAATGCGATGTCGTAGTGGCCATGTCTCTGTGTGTGTGCGTGCCTGTCTGTGGTTGCTGATCGGTGACAATGGGAGTGGAGCAGAGACTGATGGAGTAGAGTCGTAGATGGTGCTATTTATAGTGCAAAAGTTCAGTGGGCGGCAATATTTGGACGGGACGGGAGTATCGTGCACCTGATTCTCAACGGGAGCTGAAGGGGTAACAAAATAGTGATAAAATATTTTTTTTAAAGAGAAAAATAAATAATTTTTTTAAAACAGCGAACCGAAAGTACTGGTTAATTTGGAAAAATTTTATGCTAACCTATCTACAGGTTCGAATCCAAAACCAGTGGATAAAATAAACATTCAAAAAAGAACTCAACATTTTAAATTCAAATTTAAATGAAAAAAGAGAAATATAAACATTTAAATAATATAAAATTATCCAAATAACAGTACTCATATTCTAATTCAAAATAACTGTTACTATTAATTAAAATATCTTGGATTAAACTCCATTTACTATTTTTAACTGAAATATACTTAACTTTATAACTTCTCAATATCGTGGTTGAAGTCATGTTCTTAATAACTATGTTATGTCTGAACTATGAAAAGAGGGTTTACATTCTTCTTAATTATCTACTGAAGTAATGAAAAACGTCTTTGTTGTTCATGAAGATGTGCAGCCGGAAACCATGCCAAATAGTCTAATCTAAAATTACTAATATCATAAGTCTCTACGTGGTTAAGAGTGAGTTTTCTCTCCATTATTGAGAGTTTTCTTCTTTTTCATGTTGTTCTTTATCCTCTAATACTTGGCTACGTAAGATCTGTTTATGGCATCGGAAGACGCTGTGATGGAGCAGGGTATTGCATCTTTATCCTTGAATGAAGAGAAGGAGGAGGAATTAGTTGTTCCATTGGAAGATGTCCAACGATCTGAAGCCCTAGACTTGTGCCTAGTCGGGAGATTCCTCACGGACAAGTCAATTAATTTCCTAGCCATGAAGCACCTCATGGCCAACATATGGAGATCATGTAAGGGCATTTACATCAGGGATTTGAATCCAAAGTTGTTCCTCTTTTAGTTTTTTCACATTATTGATCTTTGTCGTATGTTGGATACCGGCCCATGGACGTTTGATGGGCATCTCCTTGTTTTACATCATGTTCAGTCGAATGAAGTTCCTACAGTTATCCCATTATGTCATGTGGCTTTTTGGGTAAATACATGATCTTCCTATTGGGTTCATGTCCGAGGCTATTGGGAAGCAGCTTGGAAATTTCATTGGTACCTTCTTGAAGTATGACTGTTCCAACAGTGCAAGTGTGTGGCGTAGTTATATGAGGGTTTGTGTGTTGCTTAATGTCCGGGTACCACTCAAAAGGTGAAAGAAAATACGAAAGCATGATGGATGTTGTTTTGTGGTCTCTTTTAAGTATGAGAGATTGAGTACTTTCTGTTTTCTTTGTGGTATACTTGGTCATTCTGACCAATTTTGTGAGAAGCTCTTTGCATTACCTGAGGGAGCTGCGGTGAAAGAATGGGATATTTCCTTGCAGGAAATGACGAGGAAGGGTGATGCACAAGGTGGCGAAAGGTGGTTGCAGGAGATGGATGAAGTCTGGTTAGCCGAGGATAGTGAAGATACCAAATCACAATCGAATCATGCAGAATCTAATCCTGTGATCTCGGTTATTCGGGTGCATACTGCTAACAACATGGGTTTTCAAAATGTAGGTGCAGATATTGTGGTGGCATATGTGGGAAGGCCATGGATTCAAACAAAATTAGTTGTGGATAGGACAGTTGGCACAAGCACTGATGCTAGTATTACTCATTATGGGCCTCAAACTGAAGATATTGGCTGGAGTTGATGGATGATTGAAGGAAGAGGAGGGTAACAGAAGCCCAACATGACTCGATGGCTTTTAATGTTGCAATTACTGAGACACAACATGTTGCTTTTAAACAAGCTTCTCATGCTTCATCTGACTATGCTACTGGTAATGGCGATTCTCTTGTATCAACGGAGGGACCTGGCAACCAGGCCTGTCGAACGCCATGATAGAGCTAAGTTGGAACTGTCGGGGACTTGGCAGCCGCCAGGCAGTTCGTGCGTTGTACAAGATTATTAAATCTCGTAGGCCATCTATTGTGTTTCTCAGGGAAACACGAGTTAATGCTAATAAAATAGAAGAATTATGTGTGAAGTTTCAATTTGATTTTGCTTTTGGTGTGGATAGACTGGTTCATGAAGGGGACTCGCTCTGTTTTGGCAGGCTTCTTATGCATGCACTATAACTGGATATTCAAAAAATCATATAGATGTTGTGGTCAGTGGCTCAAATTCTATAAGATGGAGGCTTACTGGTTATTATGGTTTTCCAAAACGGCACAGAAGACGGCAAGCCTGGAATTTTCTGCGTGCATTAAGAGTGTTATCCCCTTTGTCATGGTGTTGTATTGGGAATTTTAATGATCTTCTCTTTGAGTTGGATAAAAAGGGAGTTACTAAACACCCTAATTGGCTTTTCCAAGGTTTTAGGGAAAATATTTTTGCTTGCCTTTTGCAGGATTTACCCCTTGAAGGCTATTAGTATACATGGCAGCGTCGGAAAGGTTACTCTGATGGAGTGGATGAGCACTTGGACAGGTGCATGGTCACGACTTCGTGGCTGGAGTTATTCCCTTCAGCTCGACTGTGAAATTTGGTTGCAGCTACATCGGATCATACTCCGATCGAATTGAATTTGCTTGGCTGGAGTTGGATTTCGAAGAGAAGAGTCTTTCAATTTGAGAATAAATGGTTGGCTGAACCTGAGTTGGTGTATGTGGTTCATCATAGTTGGGCAGATTCTCATGGTCTAGCTTTACTGAAACGCCTAGATCACTGTTTTGTTTCTTTGGATGCTTGGGGGCAGGCATTAGCTAGACAATTCAAGGATAAAATTTTTGTGTGCAAGAACAAAATCCTCCAGCTGCAGTCCTGTGATGCTATCAGGATTGCTGATGAACTTGCTCGTTATCGCAAACAACTTAATAAGTTGTTCGCACAGTAGGAAACATTCTAGAAGCATAAAGCTAAATGTCATTGGTTGCAAGATGGTGATTCAAATTCCAAATACTTTCACTCTATGGCATCAGCTCGAAAAACCATGTTGATATTTGTTCTATAACAGTGAATTATTTTCAAAATTTGTTTGCTGCGGATGAATGGCAGGAGACGCATATGTTTGATGTTACAAGGGTGGTTACTGATTAGGAGAATGCTATGTTGGTGGCTCCATTCTCTTTAGAGGAATTTCGTCAGGCCATATTTCAAATGCATCCAGATAATTCGCCTGGTCCGGATGGTTTTAATCCAGCTTTTTTTCAGCATTTTTAGCAGCATATTGGCAATGAAATTTTCCTCCATTGTACTACATGGTTATCTGAATGCTCCTTCCCTAATAAGTTGAATGATACAAACATGTGTCTCATCCCAAAGTGTGAAAATCCTACTACTATGCGGGATTTGAGGCCTATAGCCCTTTGTAATGTAGTTTATAAAATTCTTGCCAAGGTTCTTGCAAATCAATTGAAAAGTATTTTGCCTCGACTTATTTCACATGAACAAGCGGCTTTTGTTCCTGGCAGGTCACTAACTGATAATGTGATCACTGCTTTTAAGCTTATTCATCATATGAAAAGGTAAACTAAAGGGAGACAAGGGTCAGTTGCTTTGAAGATTGACATTAGCAAAGCCTATGATAGGATTAGCTGGAACTTTCTAAAAGCTATGCTATGCAAGTTCGGATTTGCGGATGAGTTTATTAACTGGATGATGCTATGTGTATCTTCGGTGAGCTATTATGTTTTAGTAAATGGACGAGTTGTAGGTCCTATTATACCAAAAAGAGGACTTCGGCAAGGGGATCCTTTATCCCCATACTTATTTATTATATGTGCAGAAGGCTTATCGACTTTGTTAAAACAGTCGAAAGCTAGGGGATTAATTCATGGCTGTCAAATAAATAGGTATGCTCCGTCTATGTCTCATCTTCTATTTGCCAATGACAGTTTTTTCTTTTTTAGAGCTACTGAGAATGAAAGCAGACAAATGCATAGCATATTGGCCGAATATGAGAGGCTCTCTGGCCAAGCTATCAATCTACACAAATCTGGCATATTTTTAGCTGAAATGTGTCAGTGGCTACAAAAGAGCAAATCTGTTCAATTTTGGGTGTTACTAACCCGTTTGATACAGGCCGATATCTAGGTATACTCTCTCTTATTGGGAAAAGCAAGCGTGTTGTATTTGCTTTCCTACGAGACCGAGTGTGGCAAAAGTTACAAGGTTGGCAGACGCACATTTTGTCTCAAGCCGGTAGGGAAGTATTGATCAAGTCGGTGGCACAAGCGATAACGACGTTCTATATAGGTACTTTTCTACTCCCGGTTACTTTGTGCTAAGAGCTTTAAAAAATGATGAATTTTTTTTGGTGGGGTATGAAAGTGGATGGGAGTCATTGCATTAACTGGACTTGTTGGGACGAATTATGTAAGTCTAAACTGTATAGTGGTATGGGCTTTCGTAATCTCTGTTCTTTCAAGCGTGCAATGCTTGCCAAAATTGGATGGCAATTGGTTTCTTCCCCAGATACTATTGTGAGCAAGCTCCTCAAGCCCAAATATTTCCAAAATGGGAATTTTTTATCTGTCGAACTAGGGCACAATCTAAGATTTACATGGAGGAGTATCTGGTCTGCCAAAGCTATTCTTTTGCATGGCTGTCGTTGAAGGATCATGACTGGTGATAACATGCACCTGTGGTATGACCCATGGTTGTTAGATGATAACAACTTTTGTTTGGAAACTCCAGTCATCGCCGGATTAGAAGACTTGAAAATCTCGGATCTATTTATGCCACATTCTAGAGAATGGGATGTGGAACTGTTGGAAGAATTATTTTGTACTCAAGATGCTGCTTAGATTGCTCGGATTCCTCTCTCTAACTAGATTGTTCATGATCAAATTATCTGGCACTATGCAAAGCAAGGAGTTTATACGGTCAAATATGACTATCATGTTGCCATGAAAAAATCTCAAACGCAGTATACAACCGCGGGCTCAAGGGACTGGAGACTGATATGGGACTTGAATATTCCACCAAGGATTAAAATATTCTTGTGGCGTGCGTGTCAGAATGTATTGCCTACTCGATCATTGATGCTTGCAAAAGGGTTACTTGTGCACTCTTCTTGTGTATTGTGTAACGACTCTACTGAAGATGATTTGCATGTATTGGCTAAGTGTCCATTTACTGTGGCTTGCATTGCTTGTTTGGGATTGAATGTAACAGCTGAGGAAACCGATAGATTCCAAGACCTCTTTTTTACTTTTGCTTCGTCTGCTTCCAGAACAAACATTGAGCTTCCGGCAATTGCGATCTGGTGTTGCTGGCAGCAAAGGAACAATAAACTGTGGAATAATAGTGTTGTTCCTCCAAGACTGACAACGCAACAAGGTATGGATTTTGTGATTGCTTGGAGAGCAGCTCAAGAGCAGAAGTTTTCTCATATGAATATGATGAAGTCTACACAGCCCACGTTACACTGGGGAAACTTGCTCATGGATGGCTGAAGTGTAACCTTGATGCTGCACTTTTTTCAGATAGTGCACAGATGGGAGTGGGACTATGTATCCGAGATCATGCAAGAACCATGGTAAAGAGTATGACTAGACTTTATGCTTTTAGATGTAATGCACAAGAAGCTGAGTGTATTTGTCTCTGCGAAGCTTTGCAGTGGGTTCTTGATCTGAATTATTCCAAAGTAATTTTTGAGATTGATGCTAAATCCACTGTTGATACTCTTCATGGTAACAAGGTAAATGAGTCTGAGCTGGGTTTGCTGTTTCAAGAATGTCGAGCTCTAGTCAGATTAGGCCAAGAGTTTTCTATTCAATTTGTAAAAAAGCAAGCTAATGAGGTTGCTCATTCATTAGCTAGAGCATCCATCTTGTATCCTAGTCCTTGCCTTTGGAACAATCCTCCTCCATTTATTGAGGATTTGTTAAAAGCTAATGTATCCTCCCTTTGATTAATAAGATCAGTTTTTGCTTCAAAAAAAATATTGCGGCTGAAGTAGGTTTGAATTTAACTTGTGCTAATTATTGTTACATTAACTAAAATAAGATATGTGCAAAAATAGTATATTTTTAAAGGAAAAAAATAGGCTTAATTATGATTTGTCCTTGTAGTTTGATTTAATACGAGATTTCATCCCTTCATTTTTAAAAATCAACGATTATGTCTATCTTACGGAGGAAATTACAATTTATTTTAAACAAACGTCCATTAGTATAGGTACAAAATTACTTATTTTTTAAAATGCAGACAGAATCATAATTCACTCAAAAAATAAAAGATCAAATATTTAGTTAATTATTATAATATATATTTTAAAAATATATATAATTATTGTAACATATATTTTACATTATTTGGTTAAGTTACTTGCCAAATAAGTTCAATATTAATACATTATTGAGATATCGACATTTCAAGCCTTAAAATTTAAGTGATGAGGTTTCAATATTTTAAAAAGGGAAAATAACCTCCTAGGAGGTGGTCCAGCGGTAAGGACTATGTCCCGTATATGAACTGGGTTCGAGACACACCAATGTCTCCCTGTGGCTGTTTTGGATATCCCCGCAAGTATATTCCACTGCTGGCTCCCAGCGGGTGTCGTGGTGCGTCTTTCATGGCTACCACCGAGCAAAGCAACATTCCAGAGCAGGGAGTATTTGTCTGCATGGTCACGTCCAGCAGGGATACACCACTATCAGTAGCCCCTGACTTCCTTTTTTTGTGGCTAAAAAACAAATAAATAAAATAAAATAAAAGCAAAAATATTTTTTAAGTCCTTCAGGTTCGACCTAATTAGTAGGTTAGTCCTCGTGTTTCTAGTATGTTATAGACACATCCTTGAGGTTTAAAACCGGGCTACACTTATGTCTTTCCATTAGTGGTTCACTATTGATCTGTTAGTAAGTTACTGACATGCCATATGGTTCACTTTAAATAAAATTTTAAAGACAAAAATGTCTCTGAATCTATATTATCAACTATGAGGAATCCTAATTTTCTTTTCTTCTACTTTTCTTCTTCTTTTTAGAATTTTAACGCAAAAATCGAAAAACTCTACTATGGCTTGTGCATTGCTTCATTCTCTTCATGATAGAGAAATATTTCATTTTTTTTATCTGCAAAAACCTTCATCAACACTCTTACCATGTTTTTTATTTGCAAAAGATTTCATTCATAGCAAGTATTGATTTTCGTAAATTAACAATTCTAAACCTAAGATTCAGTATAAGAATCAAAATCTTATCGCGAGAAGGCTAATTCAGTAATGAGTAATTTCTGAAATGAATTGGGTATTCATAGCATTAATGTAAGCATCAAATAGTTTGTGACGACCTACAATAAAGGCATAAACAATAACAAAAGAAACACAAATCAACAAAATTTCCAAAGTTGCATTTTGATCTACAAATCAACAAAATTGCCAAAGGGGCATTTTGATCCAGTTCAGTGGGGGAAAATAGCTAGCTCCAAAGAATTCAGGTCAAAGTTAAGCACAACACACATCCTCACAACAAGAAGCTTTGAGAAAATTTCAAGCAGAACATGTTTCTAATGGACACTAATAATTATTCCTCATTTTGATAAAAAAAAAGATATTTTCCAATTCATCAACACTGTTACAACTTTCCAGGCTCCAAATATTTTCTTCCATCACTTATCAATTCAAAGAAATTCCTAAGAACCAACGTCCTTGCAAAAACCTATTTCACTCCTTTCTTGATTCTTACGAGCAGGGAGGTTGTTGTTGCTTGCTAGTTTTCAAACTCAAACACGTCGTCCGATGAAGAAGATGACTACTCCTACACAGATCTTATCCAAAAAATCAATAGCGAGCTCGAACCCAACAAAAAACTTAGAGATTTTGGTTTTGTTTTTTTTTTCACGCTTCCACTTAGAGATCCGAGACCCATTAAAGCCTCCACCACCATCACCACCACCATTACAACCCTGCCGCCTCATCCGCTGACGTCTCAGTCCAGCTCTCTGTGGAACTCTCTGGTGCCTTACCTTTTTGGATGATTGGCTGCTATGTTAGGGCTAATTGCCTTTGCTTTGCTCATATTGGCTTGCTCTTACTGGAGACTTTCGAGCTGTATTGACAATAATGAATCTTGTAGTTCATCATGTTTGATGAGGAACCTTGTAGAGGTTGTGAGCAGGGACGTTGTAGAGATATAGGCTCATTGGGTTTGATGAGAGAGAAACAAATAGAGCAGTTGGGTTTCCAGAGATAGTGAGAGAATTTTTTTTTGGAATGACTGTGAGTTTTGACTTTAAGGGATGGTAGTATGATAATGTTCTATTTCCGTTAACTCCATCAATCAAAACACGTGAAAGGACAAACTTGTTTTTGCAAAAAAATACTAGGACTGACCTACTAATAAAGACACACATGAGACACTCATAAATCAATTTCCCTTTTAAAAATACCACAAAACACATACTTGATATGTATATTTATGAATTAAAACATTTGATGTAATCCATTGAAATATGAAAAGCCTAAAAATTGAATTCAAATGGAGTCCCCAACCAAAAAAAATCAAATGAAGGTATATTAAAACATTCTCAAGCCTAATCATTTGTAGTTGATGTGAGTAGTTTGACACTCTCATCTTAAGATATAGGGTTTGATCTTCGCTCTCGTATGAAGACACTACGATGATGAATATTTAATCCCTTAGTAGACCATTTTGGTGCGAGCAAAGATTAATCTAGATGTGATACGAGTTTAAAGATGTTTTCCACAATTGGGTCTCAGCCAGAGAAATAAAAAAAAAATCTCAGGGTTGTTCGACTTGTACGAGGGCGGAGCACAAAATCCAGTTCTAGACAATAAATGTAAAATCAGTTTGATTTGTACGTTTTGAGTAAAAAAGGCTACCCATCGGGTCCACGTGAAGATCATCGTTTCACGAGGGCCGTTCTTCTCTCCCATAGTGGATTATTTGGAAGCTCTAATCCGCTGCAATTGACCTATCTCAATGTTTCACAATTTCCAGCCGCATAATTCTATTAGACAATCTCCAACCCACAATCTTATTTTTTTTAGTCCAAATCTTAAATTTGGGTTATTAACAGTAAATTTTTTTCCAACCACAAATTTCAAATCTATCAAAAAAAATATTCCGCACATATTCTTCTCACTATCTTATTTTTTTATTACTATTATTCTTTCATCACAAATACTTCAAATTATATATTTTTATTAATAATTTAATAAA
>CAODLS010512698.1:0-23675 GCA_948243855.1 Flueggea neowawraea
TCAAAATCATACCGAACCGAAATACCCATTTTCGGACCAAACTTAACCCATTAAGATTCAACCATCAATTCTTCATTTTTAAGCTAGATTCATGCATTTTCAACCTCAATCTATCATTATCCAACAAAAACCAACTCAAATACATCCAAAAATCACAGAAATTAGAACAAAAAATCAATTGTTTGGCCAAAACCGAAATCCACCCAAAACCAGTCAGTTTAACCATGAAACCATGCAAAAACAAGAGAGAGAAAGAGAAAATCACCTTGGCTTGGTGTGGGAATGGAAGAGGAACGAAGAGAGAGAGAGTCCTGAAGAGAGAGAAACGTTTTTCTGGGTTTTGTGAACAGTGAAGTCGAAGAAAGAAGATGAAGGTCGGTTGGTTTGGTCGGTCGGGTCGGCTGGCTTTAAAAGAGGTAGCAGCAGCCAAACCAAACCCATTGACCAGTCCAAACTGAACCAGTCGGACCAAACCAGCTAACCAGCCCAGCAATCAAACTGAACCAATTCCAAATCAAACTTAACTAAACTAATCCATAAAAAGAACCCAATCAACCCACTAATGGATTTTGTAGCTATCTTCAAAACCCAAACCATTTCACAAAATAAACCAAGCCAATTTAGTATGAATCAACCCAACCGGTTAAACCAGTGACCCAAACCGATAAACCAACCCAGTGAATAACCCAACCGAAAATAACCCCTCTTTTCTTTTTCTTTTCTTTTTTTTTCAGATTTTTTCTTTTTCAATTTTCAACAATTTTTCAATTAATAAATCACTTTCAATCACCACAAATAAAAATTCAAAATTTTACCCAAATTTATTTATAATAATTATCCAAAAATAATTATTCTAAAAATAATTATCTACCAATAATTATTCAAAATAATTACTCCAAATATAATTATCCAAAAATACTTATAAAAATTATTCGGGGTATTACAAAATTTTTGAAAAATAACTATTGTTGGTGTTTATAATAAGAGCAATAAATAATAGGGAAAAATTAATTTTAGTGTCTATTTTACATTATTGAATTATCATCTATGTCCAATTTAGTAGATTTTTTCAATTAATATATATACTTATTAATACCCTTTCAATTTATTAGATTTCAATTCAATTCAATCCAATTTAAATATTAACTTATAAATACATCTTATCAGTGTAAAAATAAAAAATAAGTTGTACAGTTACATATTAATAACTAAAAAGGACAAAAAATCAAAAGTAGATTATACATACTTAATTCTAATTTACTGTCAATAATTTTCTTTTTCTGTTGTTTCTGATGATTAAATTTTATTCTCTATATAGTCTTAGAAAAGTGCCTATTAAATAAAATTATGCATACAATAAGCTGATTTATGTTTGAATTTCTACTTTGATTTAATTTAATCTAATTAATACAAAGAATCACAATATTTTTAGAAAACCATGAGAAGGAACAACGGCAAAAAAAAATTTTAGATGAGTACTGCTTTAAAAAATTTAACATGTTCCGTCGAAAATAAAGAAAAGTGATTAAAAAATAGTTTAAAACCTTTTCAATTAATGGTAAATTCACGTTCCAAAGATAAAAATATTTCTACAACTAAAGTACATCTTAACAAAGTTCAAAAAGATTTAAATATTTTTAATAAATAATTTAATTTAAATACATGATGATTAACTTTGTGTTTCATTGTCATATATAGTGTGTATTTTGTTTAATTTATTAAAAAAATATTAATGATTGTCTCAAGCTATTGTGAGTTAAAATTAATAAGTAAATAAATTATATTATAGAAACACATTTGGTAAATGATTAACTTAATTCTTAATGACAAATGAAACTACCAGTAATCTACAAAATAAAAACATGACAATTCAAGAAATTTAGATTTGTCGAAGAAAATACAACTCAAGAGAAAAAAAGATGAAAAAGAAAACAAAAAAATAAACCCATTAAAGAAATAAAAATAAAGTTAGATATAGAGCATACAAATGGTGGAAAGCTAATGCATTACAAAAGAAAAGGAAAAAGGGATCAACAATAAATGGATTAAGATTAGGACAATATTTCAATAAAATTTTAACTAAAATAAATAAATAAATTGGATTAGTTATTTTTGTTTTGAATTTTAAAATTTAGATTTATTTATGTGCTATATTATTTACTATTTGTTGCCAATTCACTTTCATGAATAATTCTTATATTTCTTAATCAATAAAATTTTATTTTATTATATTATATTAATTTTAGAAAAACAGAAATTATCCACACAGCACGAGTGGCGAGAAGCATCAATAGGGACATAGCAAGTTTAGAATTTGGTCAAATTGGACAAATGAGAAGGAATCAAAACACACTAACTAACGGAATTTTTTAACTTAATTGAGTTTTTTATTCTTTTAAAATTTCAAATAAAATAAAATAAAAAATTTGTACTCTTTTGTCTCATTTCATCTTTTATAGTATTTATCTTCTATAAGTATTTAAAAAAAATTCTTTTTTACTAAATAAATACATTACAAATTATATAACTAATAAAATAAAGAAAAAAATAATACTTTTATATAAATCAGGAATGTCACAATTTATGAGGTAAATCAATAGTTAAAAGTAAATGCATCGTAAAACAAAAGGGAAAAAATAATAAATTGACGAACATGAGGACAACATGCCAATAAATTATTAAAAAAACTCAACAAGTTACATTATTCTTTTCTTTGGTATTATATAATTTGATATACTTATTTGATGCGTCAATTACTACTTGTGTTATTTCAGTATCATAGATAGTATTATCTTTATTAATCTCGATAAAATTATATTTTATTATACAAATTTATCAATTGCGCGCGTCAAATTTACTAGTAGTGGAAAAAGAAGAGAGCTTGAGATGAAAATTGTGGATGGTAAAGCAGTGACAGAAAATGAAGAAGGCTTTGTAAGAGAAATCCCTATCCTAATTGAGCGAATTAGCTGTAATTTAATTATGATTAATTGTCCTTGTAATATATTTTGGGAATGGCTTGAGTTTTCTGTTATCATAATTTACTTTGAGTTTGCTAATGAAAGAGCATGAATGAAATTCTTGTATATTTACTTGTCTCTTGGTGAGTGTACATAGGGATATGTATGTATATATGCTTTTGATAATTCATTTTTGCTCAAGAATCGAATCTACGATCTTTTGGTGCTAGAGTTGCTTCCAGTAACAATGAATTATAAGTCCGTTGATAGATATGTACATATGTTGACTGTACAAGTAACTCAAGTGTCAAACCGGTGACAAGGTTGGATAAAGATGACAATTCTTGTTAACTATTGTGTTCGTGATTACACCAGAGACAAACACGACACGATTCAAAAATTCTGCAAAATATTGCAGCAATTTTTTGACAGAAATGTGATTGGCGAAATTTGCCTCTAATGCTGCTTAACTTCTGACAGAGTGAAGGGTAGCCTAGGCCAGACGACAACCTCCAATGGCGTTGCTTTAGCTACACTTAATCCAGGACTTTCACTCATATCAACTGGGATATCTGAGGCAGTTACCAGTTCAAATCCATGAAGTAACCGAGCTAGTGTCAGCAGCATTACCTGCAAATGACACTCCTGGACACATTCTCCTACCAGACCCGAACGGTAGAAACTCGAAATCCTGACCTCTAACATCCAATTCAGGATGCTCTTTCAGGAACTGTTCTGGCTGAAACTCCGAAGGGTTAGACCACACGTCAGGATCACGATGCAGCTTGTACAGATTAATGAAAAGACGTGTGCCTGCAGGGGCATTGAATCCTGCAATCCTTCACAGCTTCTCGAGGAGCTGAAAGTGGTGCGGCAGGATACAATCTGAGTGTTTCCCTGACAATGGCTTGCAAGTATACTAGGTTCTTTATGTCTGAATCGCTAACTTGCCTTTGCTTTCCCACTTGAGTGTCGAGCTCTTCTTGTGCTTTCTTAAGTACTCTCTGGTTGTTCAATAGCAGTGACACTGCCCATGTAAGAGTGATAGCTGTAGTGTCGTAACCTCCCAAAATGAGGCTCGGCAAATCATGAAATGTTTGCTTCAGATAATGAGCCAAATAATGTAAAAATTATTTATTAGCTTCACTAAATGGTTTTGCAGATTACACACAATATACCAATCAAAAAATCAATCCAAACCATCATCAAAATGCTGTGAACTTACCAAGTTAGTGGCCTTGATGGCTTCATCAGTGCTTTCTGCAGAAAAGTTGCCATCATCCATCAGTGAAAGCATAACATGGATGAAATCTTTGTCCTTTTCAGTAATCTTTCCGGCCGTTCTTTTTCGCCGATACTCATCTACCCAGCTTTGGATCATGCAATCTATCTCCCTTGCTGTCCTTTTCATTTCGCCGACTTATCCTTTGACATAATCAAGCCATCCGAAGACTGGAACTGTGTCTGAAGCCAAGAACATGCCTGATAGAGACATAAAATTGTGTAAAGCCTTCTAAAACTGCCTTGATTTCTCATTTGTATCTGCAGTACAATCAAAGTATCGCTTCCCAGCAACCACTCTTACTATAATATTCATCGCCAAGTTCGCAAATTTCTCCTTCATGTCCACAGTAGCATGTCCTGCATTAGTCATCGACTGCATATACAGCTCCATCACCAAAAAGTCGATTTCCTCCTGCCATACGTGCTTGAGTAGCTCAAGTCTTTGGTTAGAGAGCAGTTCAATAACGGCTAGCTTTCTAATGTCGCGCCAGTACTGCCCGTAAGGTGAAACCCGAACATAGCATGATCATAGCCCATAATTTCACTGCTAATGATCTCGGACGTGTGGAGAACACCTTGTCGTTGGTGGTAAAACATTCTTTTGCTATTTCCCAACTGCTGACAACAATTGTTCGATGAGTTCCAAGGCAGATACTGAAAATTGGACCAAGTTTATCTGCCATGGCGGCGAAAGTTCTATGTAGGAGCTGGTTTGCTCCTCCAAAGAGATTTAGGTGGCCGATAATAGGCCACGACCCTTCTGGCTCTGGTGGTGTCTTGACGGTTTTCCTGATTCCTATGACATACTTTCTGATGAGGAAACTTGATGTTATGGCTATAAGCAGAACATAAAACATGAAATCCTGTAACTGAAGGAAGAATCTCATAATGTCCTGTTTCCAACTAGTGATAAAGAACTGAACTATACGCATCTAGCCTTACTATATTTTGTTCGCTTTATATAACTTCGCAAAAAAAATTTAATTCAAGTTGATGAAGTGATCTAGATGCTAGATGTTTTTGTTGCGGACTAGACTGCAAAAATGCCGTATGCAATTCAAGAACTTGGACTAGTTGAAATCATGGATTTGCATATTTGTCAGATTTTTGAAGCCAGTGAGAAACAGACAAGAATTAATGCTTATCTTGTTGATAAGAAAGTTGAATGGCTATTGGACGATTTCCAATCATGTGGATACGAATAGATTTCATCAATAAAGACTAGAAGCTTCAGAATAAGCAATTGGTTGGTGTTAATACAATGAGTTTCTATATCAGAGAGTTTCAGGCTTATTTAAAGATCATCTCAAATTTGAGCATAATTGCTATACTCGTGCCTGAGACTTAATTAATGACAAAACTGTGTTTCTTTTAGCAATGAACTTGTCGTTTATTGATACTAGTCATCTCCATCATTAACAGATCATAATTTAATTGTTAGTAAGAGCAAATAAAATAATAAAAAAAACTTGGTGCTTCTCCTTTTTTTTTTTATTATGTGACTTGAATTAATTTAAAATTTATTGCATCTTCCCAATTTGACGTTTTTTTGATGTTCTACAAGGCTGCAATTATTAGCCGAAACGGGATAAAAGAAAAAAAAAATTCTTTTGTGGATGTAGGAATTCTTGCGGAAACACTTAGAACTCGAGTTGTTTTTTTCCTATCAACTAACTTGTTAGGGATAGAAGGATCTATCGACACTGCCAACAATCTTAAATAGTGATGCAAAATAGAAAAACAATCAAAATAGAGAGAACACAAAATTTATGTGGTCCGACTTTAAGCCTACATCTACGAGCGATGGAGGAGTAAAATCTAATAAACAAAAAGATGAGTAAAATCCACTAAACAAACTAAAGATTACAAGTGTGGAGAATATCTCTTAAAAGACCAAAACCCAAATGCACCCAAAATTTGTCCTTCAAATGTACAAAATAAACTAAAAGGATTTAACAATAATTTGTACCTAAACAAAAGACCAAACAAACAAACTCTTTCTCACATCTCACCATCCAACTTATTTTCTTTCTTTGTTTTTTTCTCTCTACTCTCTTACTTACCCTACCATGCCCATCCTCCATGTATTTATAGTATAATTTACTTGGCCTCCAAGTTCAATTTTGTGGTTCTCATTGACCAAGTGAAATACTTGGTTAGAATAAATTTCCTTGGTCACAAAAAATGAAGAGAAAGAATTTGATGTGGTAAGGTGTATTGTAAGCAACAAAATATTGGACATAGACTTGACTCAATTTCTCAATGGGCCATGAAAATTCAAGACGTAATAACAAATCTCCAACTTGGCTTGAATTTTTTTTCTCCTCAACGTACTTTACCCACCTTCTCTAAATAGCTCGATAGGGGTTGCTCAAGTGCTATGCATACTTATCAAGTCCAAGCAATACTTGAATTTGTCTCTTGGAAGTGACTTTGTCAACATGTCAGCTGGATTATCTGTACTACCAATTTTCTTCACAATTATATCGCCTTGGGAAATAATATCTCGAACAAAATGATACCGCACGTCAATGTGCTTTGTCCTCCTATGAAATATTTGATCGTTTGTCAAATGTATTGCACTTTGACAGACAATTGTCGCCTATTTAATTGAACAAAGCTCGTTATACAAGCCCAGCAACCAAATAGCTGCTTTAATTGCTTCAGTCATTGCCATATATTATGCCTCAGTAGTTGAAAGAGTGATTGTAGCTTGAAAGGTAGACTTTCAACTAATAGCACATTCACCCAAAGTAAACATATATCATGTTAAAGATCTCCTTTTATCGAGATCGTCAGCATGGTCAGAATCAACATAACCAATAAGACCAGAACCACCATTACTAAACTCCAAACAAGTATCAACACTCCTTTTCAAATATCTCAAAACCCATTTAACTACTCCCCAGTGAACCTTTTCTGGGTTAGCTATGTATTTACTCACAACGCTCACTGCATGAGAAATGTCAGGTATAGAACATACCATGGCATACATGAGACTACCCATTGCACTGAAGTATGAAACTTTGTCCGTGTACTTTCTTTCCTTTTCTATTTGTGGTGATAACTATGAAGAAACCTTGAAATGAGCAGCAATAGGAGTACTCACAGGTTTTGCACTTATGCCAAAACAATCAAGAACTTTCTCAATATAGTTTTTTTGAGTGAGAAATAATTTATCTGCTTTCTGATCCTGTATGATCTCCATGCCAAGAATTTTCTTTCCCACTCCAAGGTCTTTCATCTCAAATTCTTCACTCATTTGGGCTTTCAACTTCTTGACTTATATCATATCTTTAGCAGCAATCAACATGTCATCCACACAGAGCAATAAATAAATTAATGACCCATCTGCTGAATTTTTGAAGTAAACACAACTATCATAACTACTTCTTGAAAACCCATGACCCAACATAAAAGAGTCGAATGGTTTGTACCATTGTCACAGAGATTGCTTAAGGCTATAGAAGGATTTCTTCAACAAAAAAACATGGTCCTCCTTGCTTTCAATTTTGAATCCCTCTAGTTGTTGCATATAAACTTCCTCCTTAAGGTCACCATGTAGAAATGCAATTTTGACATCTAACTGCTCCAATTCTAAATCATACATAGCAACCAAAGTGAGCAAAACTCGAATGAAACAATGTTTTACAACTGGTGAGAAAACATCATTAAAATCAACACCTTGTACTTAATTGTATCCTTTAGCAACCAACCGAGCTTTGTACTTGGTTCCTTCTTTAATTTTGAAGACCCATTTGCAATCAATAATTATTTTTCCTTTCGGTGCCTTAACAAGCTCCCAAGTGCCATTTTATGCAAGTACTCAATCTCTTCTTGCATTGCCATTTACCATTTATCTGAGTCAGCACTAGAAATGGCTTCATCATAAGTGAATGGTTCACCAACATTATTGATTTCCTCAGCTGGTGGCAAGGCATACGCAACCAACTCCGAATAATTCGCATATCTAGTTGGTTTCTTGATCTCTCTTTTATCTCTGCCTTTAGCAAATGAGTGTTGTTCCTGTTATGAAACTTCTTCAGTTCTAAGCTCCAAAATCGATTGAGAACACTCATGCTGGGAAAAAGAGAATTTTGGAATAGTATGAGAACTAGAAGGAGAATCCTTTGGATAATCATGAATCTCCAATTCATGAATGTCACAATTTTTATCCTGATTTTCTGAACTGCAAGGTGAAAACTCCTTTTTCTAGTGAAGCAAAGAATTTTCATCAGAAATAACATCTCTGCTAATTGTAACTTTAGGTGAATCAGGGCACCATATTTTATAACTTTTCACCCACATGGATATCCCAAAAATATGCACTTCTCAAACCTTGGTTCTAATTTACCATCATTAATATGCATATATGCAGAACATTCAAAATTTCTTAAATCAGAGTAACTAGTAGACTTACCAGAACAAAATTTCTCTGGAGTTTTCGAACCAATAGCAATTGATGGAGAGCGATTCACTAAATAGCAAGCTCTAGAAGCAGTCTCTGCCCAAAATAAACAAGCATTTGAAAGCAAGCAACATGGTCTCTTAATAAGAGTTTTGTTCATCCTTTCAGTAACTCCATTCTGCCGGGACATGCGACAAACTGTGTGACATCTCACAATTCCTTCGTTCTTGCAAAAGAGATTAAAGTCACCACTACAAAACTTTAACCCATTGTATGTTCTAAGCCTTTTGATATGCTTTCTAGACTGCGTTTTAATCATGGTTTTCCACTCTTTGAATATGGAGACAACCTGATCTTTGTGCTTGAGAAAATACACGCAAACCTTCTTCGAAAAATCATCAATAAAAATGATCATATACCTGGCACCACCATTAGAAGGAACTTGGGATGGACCGCAATGTGTGTGTCTGTACCAAAACTAACTCGTTTTTGCTTGCCAAAGATGCAATGCTCGCTAAACTTCATCTTCCTCATGCGTTGACCACAAAGGAGGTCTCTCTTACTCAAAATAGCCATGCTTTTTTCACTCATATGCCCAAGCCTCATATTCCATAGTTTTGTAATGTCACCATCTAATATTGATGAATAAATTGCATTAGAACCTGTAACTATAGAACCTTGGAGGACATACAAGCTACCTGTCTTCTTTGCTTTTATTAAGACAAGAGCATTTTGCTGACCTTCATAACTCCACCTTTAGCAGTCCATTTGCACCCATTTGCATCAAGGATGCCCAAAGAGATAAGATTCTTCCTTAAGTCCTGAACATGAAAAACATTTGACAATGTCCATACGATGCCATCGTGCATCTTGATTTGGATTGTTTCTGTCCCAATAAATTTTCATGTTGCATTGTTGCCCATCAGGACAACTCCACCTTCAACAAATTCATGAGTGGAGAACCAATCCATATTCGGACACATGTGATAAGAACAACCAAAATCCATATTCCATTCATCTTTAACCCTGTACTTTTCATCTTAGTGACAAGAAGGAGATCATAAACAAACTTGTCTTCTACAACACTAGACTCGATGAATTTATCTTCATGAGACTTCTTATTTTCAGTTTAAAACAATCAGCCTTAATATGCCTGATGCATGCTAAAATTACATGTTTAATAAAGCAATATTGTTTATCATTTTCGTCCTACAAATGCGTTTTTATCAATAAATTTATAGGTTTTCGTGTTTTATGTGGGATTGAATGAATTGCACAAAATGAGATGAAAAACGCATCAAAAAGGCTTTTCAAATGGAGTTTGAACAATGGGAAAAATGAAAGAAAAATTGGCTCGAAAGGCACCATGTTTGACGTCGCGCGCAATGCCACAACCATGGCGCATCAACACTCCTTACACCACGGTCATGACCAATTACCATGCTCAAAACCATGGCCAAATTGCTCCAAAACCGTGGCCAAAATTTGTTCTTCTCGATAAACACCAATTGCTAGTTGTAGTACGGGCGTTGAACGCTTACAACGCACGTTGTAAAACGTGTAACGAGCGTAGATGCCCCTTGTCTGGGTGAATTTCAACAAAACGCAGCGTTTTGGCACGATGGTCTATATATACCCATTTTCCATCTTCATTTGGTTCTTACACATTCTCTCACCAAATACTCTCAAACTTGTCCGAACCGCTTCTCCAGTGTTTGTCCATCACTCCTATACATCTTTTGAGGTAAGATCGACTCCCCATTCCATTCATTTACTCATCTTACTCTTGAATCAAGCATTTTTCCGTTTTGGACCAAAATCCTTAGGGTTTGAATTTTCTTGATGATTATGAGTTAATGGATGCTTAGGGTCGTTAGATTAGACTATGTTGAGGTTAAAGGAACATGGTTTGAGCTTTGAATCAACATGTTTAGTGTTGTTTTGAATGGGTTAGGGTTAGGTTCAGATTTTGCTTAATTTTTGGAAATTTGGAGTTTGTTTCTTGGATTTGATTGTAGATTCTTACTCCTGAGGTTGGTATTCACCAGTGTGGCTGATTGGTTTTGATTTTTATCAGTGGAATCGATTTTTCGGTCTTTTTATAATTTTTGTAATTTTAGGAAAGTTGGAGCCTGATTTGTAAATTCTAGAAATTTGGGTTCAAATTTGTAATTTTGAGTAAATTGAGGTATAGACTTGTAATTTTATGAGTTAGGGATTGTTTTGCAATTTTTGAGAGTTCAGGGACTAATTTAGGAATTCTAACTACTTGGAAAACTAGTTAGTATTTCTAACATATTTTGTGGACTATTTTGAAATTTTCCAAGTCATGGGAACTAAAACATAATTTTATATTAGTCGGGAACAAAATTGTAATTTTACGTAGATTTTGAATTTTGGATTAAGAATGGTAGAATACCATTCGAGTTAGATTTTTGGGATCTTTTGAGGGTTCGATCATGCATTTGCATTGCATAGAATTTCGTACCACCACAATGCCGCATTTCGATTTTTTTTATGATATATCTGTTGATATATACTTGTTTGTTCAATTTCTTGTTCCTGTCAGCGAGACTAGCCACTGACGAGTGGGGCATGACCGACGTTTTGCGCTTGGACTTCCAGGTGGGTGAATAACAGCTTCAGACATATGGGCTGTGTCTCGAAATTTCTATTAGTGTTTTTGTTGTGCTGGACATATAATTGAAATTGAACTAATCTAAAGATTGACTAATTAATAAACTGGTTATGTGTTTATTAATCAATATTTTGTTTTGAAACTGATATATATGTATTATATATCTTCTTATGAATTTGATGTTAATCGCCTGCTTTGATTCTATACTATGTAATACTATAACATGATTTTGGTTTTCTAATATGGGGGTACCCATGTTAAAGTAGTAGTAGCCTTTGATATACCAATGTATTGAAAAATCCCAGCTACAAGGGATGCAGATAGCTATGTGTTCTGATCCAACACATGATGTGTTAGTGATTAGCGGCGGAGTCCACATCACATATGTTCTAGTGCCAGATGCACACATTTGATACGATCCCATATTCATATATGTTGACTCTGGAACTGTATTTAATATGTTTTTCGTGCCTATTATTTGCTTTATTTGCGAACGTTTTGGAAAATGGTTTTGAACGCTACTATGTATTAGCGTGTATATATTTATCTCCCTATATTGCATGTGGTAATTTTAAACTATTTTCAAGATAGTCTTTGTGAGGCATGTATGAGGCGGTCTGGAGTGTTATTCCACACTAGGCCTTAACCCCCTTTATTTCTCTGTCTACTTTGATTCCTATATCTCAGGTTCACAGATTTTGGCTTCGACAAATGTTCTGCATCTTGATTACTAGTGAGACGTCCATTGGTTAGTGCTGCCCTTTTGTCCGGGCTCTCCTTTTGTATTGTTAGAGCTCCGCATCGGGATGCTGTTGGATTCCGGGATTGACACTTCGCATCGGGATGCTGTTGGATTCCGGGATTGACACTTTGGCTTTTGATATGTTTACACTGATATTATTCATATCTATATATTTTTGGATATTGATAATTCGATTTATATTTATTTTCACTACTTATGTTTTGAACGAAAAATGTTTTCGTTAAACGTTTTTAATAATAACAAGTAAATGGTTTGGGTAGTATGTTATGATCTTTGAGACTTGTTCGAGATGAGCCGGACTCTCACAGACGGTTTGCCTCATACGCCAGTCACAGCCTGAGTTTGGGTCGTGACAGTCGTGGCCTCTCAATTCCACGGCCATGGCCGACCAAAAAAGGGAGTAAAAGATGTGACGATTTTAGGGTGTTTTAGTGGACAAAGGTGGACAGAAGTGGAAAAGAGGCATACACAAGTGGAAACCAAGTGGACTTCAAGTGGAAATCAAGTGAATGATGGTGGAAATCAAATGGAAACAAGTGGACAAAAGGTGTACATCAAGTTGACACAAGTGGACATAAAGTGGACAACTTGTGTACATCAAGTGGACAACTTGCCAAAGTTTTGTAAAGGCATGAAAATGCCTATAAACACTTCTTCCATATGCATCTTTGAGAATCTAACCTTTGGGGGAGAGAAATCCATCACAAAAGAGAGTAGAGAGAAAAGGAAAGAAAGAGGAAAATAGGGGTTTCCTTGAAGAGACCTATAGTCTTAGAAATGAATCCTCCTCATCTTTTGTTTTCTATTCTTCATGTCATTTTGATGATGTTATATTTCTTCCTAAAGCTTAGTGTTGCCTTTATTTTCTTTAAACTGTAGTAGTTTAGGTTTTAAATTTCGATTTTTAGTTGTAAGTGTTGGTGAATATCTACCATGTTTAATGAAAGGGGTTTGTTTATGTTCTTAATTTTAATTTCTTTATTTGTTGCCATGGTTGATTTGACGACTTGTTTTAATTGAATAGCATTGTGCTTGATCGCCACAATGGTGTTTGTGACATGCCTAAATGAAGGATCAAAAGAAGAAGTTTAGGTTAGGTTTACTTGCATCAAACTTGTTAGGTTGTGTAATAGACATATTTATGCCAACAAGGTGTTCGATGAAATTCTCAAGAGAACCTAATGAGTCTAGTTTATTTATGTGATGCTGAAAAGACGCTCCTAATAAATGTAGACATAAATTAAATGAACTCAGGAGAGATTTTAAACTATTATAGCAAAAGAACACTCATACCACTAAAACCCATTTTGTTGATGTAGTAAATGAACTCGAGAGAGGCTTTAAGCGATTAACAAGTCATAATTTAATTGTTAGTGAGAGCAAATAAAATGCCAAAAAAAAACTATGTGCTTCTCTTTTTTTTTGGTTATTATGTGACTTGAAGTAATTCAAAATTTATTGCATCTTCCCAGTTTGACACTTTTGTGATGTTCTACAAGGCTGCAATTATTAGCCAAAATAGGATAAAAGAAAAAAATATTTTTTTTTCTTTTGCAGATGTAGGAATTCTTGCCGAAACGCTTATAACTTGAGTTGTTTCTTTCCTATCAACTAACTTGTTAGGGATCGAAGGACCGATCGACGGTGCCAACAATCTTAAATAGTGATGAAACATAGAAAAACAATCAAAATGGAGAGGACACAAAATTTACGTGGTCCAACTTTAAGCCTACATCTACGGGCAATAGAGGAGTAAAATCCACTAAATAAAATGAGGAGTACAAGTGTGGGAATATCTTTTAAAAGACCAAACCCAAATGCACCCAGTACAAAATAAACTAAAAAGATTTAACAACATTTTGTACGGACCAAACAAATAAACTATTTCTCACCTCTCACCACCCAACTTATTTTTTTCCCCTCTCTACTCTCCTACTTACCCTACCATGCCCATCCTCCATGTATTTATAGTGTAATTTACTTGGCCTCCAAGTTCAATTGTGTGGCTTTCATTGACCAAGTGAAATACTTTGTATGATTAATTTCCTTGGTCACCAAGAATGAAGAGAAAGAATTAGATATGGTGAGGTGTATTGTAAGCAACAAAATATTGGACTAGACTTGGCCTCCAAGTTTAATTGTGTCTCTCATTGACCAAATACCAAGTAAAATATTTGGTTAGGATTAATTTTCTTGGCCACAAAAAATGAAGAGAAAGAATTAGATGTGGTGAAATGTATTGTAAGCAACAAAATGTTGGCCTTGACCTTGGACTTGGTTCAATTTATCAATGGACCATGAAAATTCAAGACATAATAACATAACTATTTTTAGTTAATTTTACAAATGCCAATATTTGTGTTAAAGATTACATTACAACATTATAATTTACATATTTATGTCTATCAAAAATGATTAAAGGAGGGGGGAGTGGGAAGAAGAAAAACCCACCAAGGCAAATGAAACTAGACCTAGCAGCAGGACAGGACTAAGCCACATTAACTAAGAATTACACACGACACAAGAAGACTAGATGACTTAGGCTCCTTGTGTTACTCATTCACAGTTCAAAAGCAGAAGCCTTTTCTTTTGTTTGACATTATAACTAAACAACTCGGCCACACCAACACAAGAAGCCTAAGTGATCACCTAGAGAAGATTTGAACGACTTTATAAATTTACAAATGATCAGTTGCATGTCTTGCAGTATTATTAACAACTTCATATCCTTCTCAAACCCTATAAACAATTTTGATTCTTGTACTCTACACCTCCAAGATGACATTTAAGTTGACCGTTTGGTTTCAAATATAAAAAGCAAACAAGTTCCTTAAAAAATGAATAATGCCAACATATTAGAAATTAAATATAGAACAGAATCCAAATATATAACTAAGGAACTAACCACAGTATCAATGAAAATGGAGAAAAGGAAAACTTTCTTCTCACTCAGCCTCCTCCACAGAAGCTTCAATTCGGAGAAGAACGAACCCAACAGCAACACCAACAAGAACGAGACCGTTCATGATTGCTGCAATCCTGAAAATCTCAGCAACAGCACTGCAAGTCGAAGACATTGCACCACCACCACGTTTGTTTCTTGATGGTTCTCTGAGTGAACTCACAATCTTAGCAAATGACTGCTCGGAGGATACAGGTAGGCCAAGTGTGGTGACTCCGTTGTGTGCTTTAAGCCCACCAAATGAATTCAACCCTGTTATGTAATTTACATTCATGGTCTTTCTCTTCGGGCTTGCAACTGTGGCTGCAGCCACTGTCACTGGAGATAGTGTTGCTGTTGCTGTTGCCATTGCTGCCTTGCCCCAAAACCTGATAAAATAACAACGTTCAATGCAATAGATTTTCACAAATGGTATTGTAGTATGTGATGCATTATCCCGTTCAAAATAAATCCAAAATGAACCAATAGGCTTATAATCTAGCGACAAAAACGTTAAAGAAATGATACAAAAACACAATATTAATTTAAGTCAAATATCATTGATCCTGAAGTTATTTTCAGCACTAAAGAGTCCGAGTATTGGTAAGAGTAAATAAAATGACTAATAAAAGAATTTAAGTCGAAGCTCAATTAATGAATATAAATGAATGTATAAAAATTTATGTACATTAACCATATCAAAATGCACGCTATATGGAGTCGACTCTGGAACTAAGAGATTATAACATTAAATGAACTGAAATCGCAATGAATAAAAAGAAATGTAAATAAATAGAAGTAAGTAATAGTTAGTTATTGAACAAGTTAGTGAAGCAATTAAGTGTAGAGAGAGAGAGGAAAGTGGATTACCTGTTAATGGTAGTGATGGTGGAGGAATAGGTGATATGGGGAAAGAAAATGGGACGGAAGGGAGTGATTCAGATTTGTGTGGGGAAGGGATGGATAAGGTGAGAAGAGGATGGATGGTTGACAAGGAGATTGGGTGGCTCCTTTAAATTCTAGCCATGGAAAAATCACTTGAAAGCTTTCAAGTTTTGGTGTCCAAATCTTTCACAAATTGAACAGGCTTTTAACCCAAGAAAGGGAACAAAAAAAAAAAGAACAGGGAGAATGATCTATTGCATACATTGTGATGGACGCCCAATGTTGTTTTGTACTAAAAGCCTTCTGAGTTTAGACTGAGCTGTTGGATGTGGACTGGGCTTGTATTGTAGATGAATAATTGACCATCAAGCAGTTCTTACAAGGAGTATTCACCGACCAAACAAACATATTTACTGATATATAATTCTAATTTTTTTTGTCGAAACCACGTGGTATCTTGGACAGGCCCTAATTGTGAGCGGCACTTTAACTCTAATTTTTAATTTAGAAATATAGTTTCCATAACTATCAGTATATCATCCAAATTTCTAAAATTAGTGATCTTTTTACCTTGTTTTTATCCTATTTTATTTTGCTTTGATTATGTTGTGATGTAGTTTTTATATTGTTGTTGTTTTGTTTTTCATTTGATTTTCAATTTATTTTTTACATAAATTAACTCCCTCTTATCTTGAAAATGTTAAATTTTTTATATACATGGTATTAATCAAAATATATATGTATAAATATTAATGTTGTTGTGTACCAAGTCCCTTGATGACAGCTAGGCTCCCAATGAGGTACTGTAATATCTTAGTAGTTTGGAAGAGGAAAATACTTATAAACTAACCTTAGTTTTGACTTCTGAGCGATATGGAATGCATGACATTACAATAGCCCCTAATAGAGGCTAATAGATTTGAGAACATAATTTTTAGTTTGACGTAACTTTATGTTCGAGTTTATACATATGGCACTAATTGTTATGATGATAGCTACTCACTAGGCTCATCTACAAAGTTCTCATAAATGGTGTCAATTATTGTAGACCTTGTCCCTTAACGATCGTTAGGCATGTCCACTAAAATATTATTGCTATGGACATGGGCCGTCTGAAAAGGGGCCTCAGTTATTTTGCAAGAGGTTAGTACTTATAAACGATCATTTGCCTCAACTCTTAGGTGATATAAGATGCATGACACTACAAATGCTATTGTCCCTCAAAAATATATAATTCTAAAGAAAATATATAATGTAGTATTTATATTCCTTCAACAAAGAAAGGATAATTTAGAAATTTTGAATGTTGAGTTGTTTAAGAAAACGACCAATAAAGTTAAGTCAATTAGTTAATTTAAGTAAGATATATGCATACATGACTATATATTATTAATGCTTGATTTTAACAATAAAGAAATGGTCCAGCTTCCATTTGACATCTTTCGATTTCAGTTGCAACATTTTATCATTAATGCTCCTTATGATTTATTTTTGAAAAAATCTTTCTTCCATGGCTCATGTTTGACTTATTTTGACTCTTTCAATCTTTACGACCATTATAACATTCTCTGCTGAAACTAGTGAAAACAAAACTTAGCAAACATAATGGAAGATAAATTTCTTATAGACAATTTAGTTGTTCATATTGAAAGAGATATTGTTGAACTTTTTAGTATAAAGTCTAGTATTGATTAATTTAAAGTCTTAAAAAATTAGTGAGAGAAATTCTAAAAAGATGTTGCTCAAGTTTTGTTGTGCATATATATGTTTATCATAGAATTTTCTTTTTCATATGTATTTGTGTGCCCCAAAAAATCAAATCAAGCTCCTCCATCGGCTAAATGTATAAAAAAGTGCTTTTTTGTAACAAAAAAAAAGTTGAAATTATATTTGTGTAAATATTTTTTAATTTCACTATATACCATATACCTTGAGCAACTTTCAATTCACTCCGAAACTCTACGGCACAAAAAGTCGAGGGTCTTATGCGATAAATTTTGATATATTTTTTGAAGAATTTGTTGTTAAAAATGGAAATTATTATTTTTTCTTCTTATTTTTGATTTTTTTAGGCTTGAAAATTCAAAATTTGAGGAAGGGATTACCGTAATATTCTATTTCAATAATCCGAATAGACTTTAAAAATTCATCAGCTTACTCTTTTTAATTTTTTTTCCAAAATTTCTTTATTTTAAAGTTTTGCACAACAAAATTTTACAAATTTGTTTCCAATGGAAAATGCATATATATTTGGGCGGATAAAGGAGGAAATTGAGTACGGAAAGGCAGCACACAAAAATGTTGCCTCCTAGGAACTGGCCAGTTTGATGCCTATAGAACAGGATTTTAGTAATCTTATTCTTAATATATTTCCAACTTTTTCCGACAAAGCCAACATTAACAAGAGACGTATTTGTATTGTCATTTTTTAAAGACTAAAAACTAGTTAACCCTAATTATTATTAGCGTAAACGTTATCTTTAATATTCTATATTATCATATAAGAAGAAGAAACCGTATTTTCGTGGGTTAAGGAATATAGTTTGCCTCTCCAACGTTGTATACATTTCTTGACTTGTTGTCCAACTCAACCTCCTAGGTTTGTTTTGCTAACTACGCAATCATTCACTAATTAGAGTATAATCTGCTTTTCCAACCTAATTGGAATAGACGAGATCTTTCCGATTGATTAATCGAAAATTAGTTACGTAATTAATAAAACATAAAAGCTAAATTCTGGTTAAAATTTGGCAGACATTAAAAGTTGGTTTTGGTTGCTTTTCAATAGAAAAAAAAGTTTTGAATTAAAATGTGTTATGTTTGAAGTTGTACTTTCACCATTTTTATCTTAGTTATAGGAGGAGTTGAATCTTACCAGTGGACATATAAATCAATGGAGCCAGATTTTAACGCTAAAGGCTTCGAGAGCTCTATTTTTTTATAAGAGCAAATAAAATGACTTATTAAAAAAGAAGAACCGAACCCTAAACCTGAAATTGAAGATGAAACTATTCCCAATTAAGTGACACTTGTTAAATAATATTTTCCAATCAACGACAACACTAAACAACTTAATTTTAACACGATTAACTTGTAAATAACCATAGGTAAAATGTGTCCAAAGACTCCAAACACATTTAACTTTGGAATTTAATGGATTAGTGCTGATAAGATCACACTCTGATTCAAAAATTTAATGTTGCAATAAATTGGGTGAATAGTTGTGTGAAATGCATATGCCTCGTACGATCCTAGTGGGTGGGGGGAAATTCTTTGCAGCTCTGATATGGTCAAATAAGTGATATATGTTGCATTGTTGCTGAATTTATAGATTATGGCATTGTTCTTAGATGGTTCCTTTACTACTGATCTCTGAGTTGTGGGTTTCAGCTGTTTGCCATTTCTTACCCATACATGTTCTAACAAACCACCTTAGTAAGGACAATTGGCTCCCAAAATAAAACAATCGTCCAACCAAAGTATTCAATCCAAACATTACATAATCTCCTTTTTATTGTTATCTGGATTTCAAATTATTTTGAACTAGTATTAGAATGCACCAAATCAAGTAATAGACGGACGATGGCATAATTTTTAGTTTTTAAGTCAATTTAACTATAAAATTAATTTTATGTTTTTTAGAATAATTGACTAAATTATTTATATTGTCAACTCAGTTAGACTCACTTCACACATAAAATAGCACCACATACTCGTCAGCTCAGCTAGAAGAACCCAACAAATGTGTGGCGGGATGAATTATTCTTTTACTTATGACATGTTATGTATGCATGAGTACAATTTTAAACTTTTTTAATTTATTCAAACGCTAGAAAAGAACTTTTTTTTTTTCAATTGGAATGAGGATTTAAAATTAATACATCTTAAAATTGTTAGAAAAAAAAATTAATCTCTTCATTAGAAATCCATCAACAACGAAAAAAGAGGAACCATCTAAGAACAATGCCATAATCTATAGTACGTGCATGGATTTCATCATTCAAACAAAATTGTAAAGACGCATACATATTCTTGCCATTAAGCAAGTAATTATATACTTTTCAACTATTTTCCAACAAAATTACATCATCTTGAATTTATACCGTTGCAGACGATTCTAGCACTACTAAATAATAAGTTTAGCATATACATTATTAAATTACTTGAGCTTGACACAGTCACAACACGAACTTTACATGACTTGTAAATAAAAGAGGAAAATTTTAAGGAAAATGAGACAAAAATGAAAAAGAAAGAGGGCAAATCTACGTAGTTGGTAGTGAAGAAAAAAAGGGTTGAAGTTGAGGGAGGTAGTTTAGGTTGGCAATTTGCATGGAGGATTATTGGGTTTGTGGGGACCTTCACTAAATAATTAATACACATAAATATAAACCCTAGATAATTTACACACCTCCATTTCCAAACTACCACTCTTTGCCCCAATAATCGCCATTCACATGAATCGCAATTTCATATTTTCATGACATTAGAAGCTGTTAAATTCAATGATTGAAAAAAAAAATGTAGCTACTTTTTGTAACTTGGTATTCACAGATTGATGAATATATCACTATAAAATTACAAAAACGATTTTTAATATCACTTAATACAATTTAGAATATTTTGTCTTTGATAATGCAACTTTCCTCTGATTAATAAAGTGCCCATTAACATCTAAATTATGTATCCAACTGTTTTTTCGAGTTGTTTTTTATATGTAAATATTTTTATTTACTCTTACTAAAAATTAAATTTTCGACCTTTACTATAGAAATTGACTCCAAAATTAATGAGCTACAAACCTCTTAATTGTGCAAGACGGAATTGCAGTTTATGAATCGCTTGGATCGTCTAAAGTCTAAACAGACTTGATAATGATGGGTCATTGATTTATATGTTACGCTGAAATTGACTCTATATATTTCTTATTTTATATGTTACTCTGAGTCAACTTTAGCCACTAATTATGACAAAAATAGTAATATTGAGAAATTTATTTTGATTTAAAAAGAGAAGTGTCCATTAACAGTCAAAATGGTACATGTTTGATTAGAAAAGTGTCCACTAATTATGACAAAAAAATGGTGTAATGAATCCTCTTTGATAAGTAGTAGCAATAATTAAGGAAAGATTATGGAGAAATAATCTTGGCATGTTTGATTGTTGGGCAATTCGTTTGTTAGAAATACATAAATATAACGATTAACCCAATTATCATTATTTTAGTAGTAAGTATGTTAATTTAAAAAAAATATTTTTTATTTTTTTAAAAAGAAAAATTTTTGAATATCAAAAGAAGTATTTTTTTTTAAATATTAAAGAATATGCGAAGTGATTATAAAATCATACCTTCATCTTATACGATGAAGGTGTTTGTTTGAAATAAATTTTGTAGAAATAAATTGCTGAAATAATTTGTATAATAAAAAAATAAAGAGAATGAACATTTTTTTAAGAACAAATTTTTATATATATTTACAATCTACTCCAAACAAATACTCCGATATTCATTAAATTTCGTAAGTTGAAATATAAATTAAGAAAACAAATCCAAGCATTGATTTGTAGCAATTTGAAACAGCATTTCTTTTTTAGCACAAAAGTTCTGATTTATTAGAGGATATAGAACAAAAGACAAATTCTGAGTGGAAAAAAACAAAGGCACCTTAAACAAATCTGGAGATTATACGTGGGTCCCAATGACGGGGATCTTAGAAACAAACTTACTTAAAAAAAATAAAAATAGAAATAGAAATCATTACTAAAATAAATTAAATTATAGAAGTGGAAATAAACAGAATTGAGTTGGGTTAAGAGATTGTTGGTTTTCGATTAGAAATAATAATCCAATCGAGTTTAAACTTAATTTCAAAACGTTATTGGTAAATATGCCAAATTTAATACTCTACAATTCATTTTAAAAAAAATCAATTTTCGTTGATATTCTAATATGTAATAACTGAATTTTAATTTTATATATAAATAAGTAGTTATTGTTAGTATTCTAAGAGGCTATTGTGTATCTACCTTTTTATTTTTCTTCCAAAAAATAAAAAATAATATTATCAGCGTGATAATTAAATAGTTAAACATTACTTAAAAGCTGTAGTGACCTAAATTTGAGCTCCGAGACAAGAAATAATAATATTTCTTTTACTTATCAAAGAAAAAGACAACAAAGAATAATAAAAAGATATTTCTATTTCGTTCTAAAAAAAATTTCTTAATTGAAATTATTATTAATTTCTTTTTTAAAAGTAAAAGCAATACTGTTAATTATTTTGTGGGCGGTGAACTAATTTTCTGCACAGTATTAATCTTCATTAGTTTCCAATATTATTCTCAACAGAAATAATAAAACATAAAATAATTTAAAGCAAAATTTATATTTAATTTCCCCAAAAAAACAAAAAAATACATAATAAGAAAATATTATTGTTATCCATTATTTGCAATTCTGAAGTTACATCTATAACTCTCATTTCTTCTCCTACCACCCTTCATATATATTATATGCAAATCCAAATCTCTCTCCAACAAACCCAAACTTTCATTCTATCTTTTCCTCTTCTGTCAAATTGCACTGCAAAGGTACATTCAATCCTCTCTTTTCTCAAATTCCATGGCAACCTTGTTAATTTCTACTATTCCTCTTCTTCTTGATCTTAAAGTTGATGTCTTTTTGTCTGCATATGTATTAATTGCTTTGTTTCTACTTGCAAAATTTCTGTCCAACATAGGAGCCAAAATAAAGTTGCAACCTTGGAGATCCCAAAAAGGATGTATGAACAAACAGGTTGCTTTGATCCCGATTCCATGGCAGAAGAGGGACTTTCTCAAGCTTTACCAGTTCCTCCACCACCACCACTTGTTGCTTCTGCTAGTACCACAAACAGCCATAACAGCTTCGAACAAAACCTCAAACTTTCCATGGAAGAACTCTCTTACCACCATAACCATAACCCAACAGCAGACACACAAGAACAAGACCCTTCTGCCATAGAATTACAACTCCAACAACAACAACTTATTTTGAATACCCATTTGTTGCAAGACACAACAAACCAAGAAAATTACGCGCAACCCATTTGGAATCCAAATGCTGTTCAAGAAGAAATGCAATATATGAACTTCAATCAACTTTTACATATTGATCAGCAACAAGACTTTGCTGCAACTAATGAAACAGTACCATATCCACAACCAACACCAGACCTTTTGAATCTTTTCCACTCGGCATCTTCTCTGCTTCCGAATTCATCAATTTCTTTTGCAAACCCTTCTCACAAGGAACCACCTTTGGCCTTTGTTGGTGACTTACCAGTGGCAGACACTGCAGCATCAGTGTATGACCCGCTTTTCCACTTGAATCTCCCACCACAACCACCTCTTTTCAGGGACCTGTTTCAGTCCTTACCAACACATGGGTACTCTTTGCCTGGTTCAAGAGGTGGGTCTTTGTTTGGAGGAGACATTGATCACGGAAAGGCAACAAGTGGAGGTGGGATTTACCCAGATGGAGATGGCACGCAACAGTATGATAATGGAATTCTTGAGTTTGCCAGAGACATCGGTTGTATCCGAAAAGGCAAGAAAGCTGGTAAAACTAAACATTTCACAACTGAGAGGGAAAGGAGAGAAATATTTAATCGCAAATATGAGGCTTTGAGGGATTTGATTCCAAAGCCCATGAAGGTACCAACTTTTCCATTACATTCTTGTTTTTTCTGAATTATGCAATTCGGATTTTTTACTGACAACCTCATTGGTATGCCAGAAAGGTTCTTGGGTTGTTA
>CAODLS010512768.1:0-11513 GCA_948243855.1 Flueggea neowawraea
ATCAAGCCTTCATTTGGTCTTATTGGCAAATCATTCACATTTCTCTCAAGAGTGTTCTTTGACTTGCAATTCTTTCTTTACTTGAGAGTGATAGAATATACTTTTGTTGTTCATCTATAAAGAGAATTTCTTTGTATTTGAGAGATGATAGTTTTCTTGTTTATCTCGAAAATAAAGATTGTATTTGAGGGGTTTAATCTTGCACTTTAGAAGCAAGAGTGTGTAGAGGTGGCCTTCACCTTTTGAAGAAGGAATTGATAGTGGATTCAAACTCTCAAGGGGAACTTGAGAAGTGGACGTAGGCTTGAAGAGCCGAACCACTATAAATCTTGGCATTGATCTCTCTAACTCATCTCTCTTTATTCTAGCTATTTGAGCACTTTGATTTATTTTGCTGTTTTGCTTTTAACTCATATTGGTTATTACCTTTCCAATCAAATTTGTTTTTAAACAAGTTTTAAAGTTAAAAATCCAATCCACCCCCCTCTTGGATTGCCATTTCGGACCTACATAGAGTTTGCAAGTTCTCTTCCAATGGCCCGACTCATTGCAATGAATGCAAAGTCCCTCTTTCGCTTTTGTTATATTGGACTTGGACTTCAATGATTTGGGCTTAGATTTCCCTTTGCCCTTGCCAACACTCTTTGGCTTTGTCTTGCCCTTCCCCTTTTGTACCACTAGCACATTCTTGGTTTTAAGAATGCTCTTCTCAGTATTCTTCAACATACAAGTAGCTCGGTCATGGACTTATACATGTTATGCATGTTATAGTTCATAACAAACTGGTCATAACTACTTGGGAGTGACCCTAAGATCATATTTATGGCCAACTCATTCTTTAAAGAAGCACCAAGTCTCTCAAGTTGGACAATGTAACCTTTCATCTTGAGGACATGCGCACTTACTGAAGTGCTAGGAGTCATCTTACATCCATTCGATGCCTTAGTTGTCGTTGTAGCATTAGATGTTTGAGCCTCCTGGCGTGTCCAATCATACACTCAAGCATGTCCTGTTGGAGGAGCACTTTGCAATGGTTGACTGGACATCTCATGCTCTAGCTCCATTCCCTCTACCAAAGGTACCACTACCTACTAAAACTCTACCGGCTCCTCTACCAGCACCAATTCTAGTAGTACTCGAAACTCCTGCAACAGACTGCCTAGACTGACTACTTGAGCCGTATTCTAGGGAGAATCTACTATCTTGTGTCCTAGCTATCGACAGTAAAAAAAAGTTACCTGCACTCTAGTGCAAGTCCCAGAGTGCCATCTTCCATAAAGATCATAAGGAGTCCTAAAACTCTGGCATCCATTTTAACCTCCAGTACGTCTAGATGGTTGTGCCACGCTATAGCTCTGAGTCCTCAAACTGACTTCTCTGACCATGACTATGCTGGCGTACAAAAATATCATCAGTCTTTGGCCTCTTACCAGAATCACGAGGATGCCTCTTTTCTATATACTCAATACCTCTAGCAGATTCTGCCATCTATATGACAGTCGTCATATTGTGGCTAGCTACCACTCGGCTAAATCGAGTCGGCAAACCTTTTTGGAACTTTCTCGATAATACCTCTTCTCCCCTACAGACATCTTGAGCATACCTACTTAGTTCCTTGAACTTCTCTTCATACTCAGAGACTGACATACCAGGCTCTTGTTGAAAGTCACTAAACTCATCTACCTTCTGGTCTCTGATACTATGAGGAAGAACATATACGATTAGTTCAAACTTGAACTCTAACCAACTGGTAGGTCCTCAAATCTCATAACCTCGCCACCAATGGGTTGCTCGACCATCTAGTAAAAATGCAGTAAGTCTGACTCTATCAGCGTCATCAGTAATGACTCTAGCTCTTAAAAAATGCTCCACAGCATCAAGGAACTCATATGGATCCCTTAGTATTATGCCTACAAATCTCAGACGCTTAAGCTTTAGAAATCGATCCAGTATATCTACATCATCCTGATGAGCTATAAGAGCAATTTGAGGAATAACATCTCCAGCTATCTAAGGCTGCGGTTGAGGAATAGGTGGAACAACTGCAAAATCTGACTGAACTATAGCTAGATGAACTATTTGATCTCTAGTTGTATGCTTAGAAAGTAGTCTCTCAATCCATTCAAGAGGTGAAACAAATCTATCAAATGGATCAGGCTGAGGTTGAGGTGCAGGCGCTGCAATCTCTGGTGCACTATATGAATCAACAAAAGACTTAGCTATGGCATCAATAGGTTCCATAACTGCAAACATTCAATATGCCAAATATGCATACAGATATCAAATACACATGATTGCCACAATATTAAGATATGTACAATGACCCAGACATAACGAAACTATAGCTCTGATACCAAAGCTGTTACGACCCATTTTTGGACCACGACCAGCGTACGAAGTGAACCGTCTAAACAAGCCTGACCCATCTCGTATAAGCCTCAGAAGAACATATATATTACTCGATTATTCAAACATTAATAAATAAACAGGAAATATAAGTTAAAACATGATTTATATATATAAAAATATATGCAAATCATATCATATACAAAATCATGAGGAAGAAAAATCCAAAATACAAAATAAAGCCCAAAATCCTTCACAGTCCGATGTAGTGCTCTACTGTGCATATACAAGACTCAGTCCAAAAGGGAAATCATAGCAAAAATGAGGTGTCTATTGAGTAGAAGATACTGATCAGGCAACAGATACAAAAATGTAAGCCTGAAAAATATAAAGGGAAGGGGGTGTGATAAATCTTAGCGAGGGACGACACTCTAGATCGCCTTATACGTGCATCAGAAAGACCTTTTTAAAACCATTCCAAAATATCACAAGCATGTATGTGTAATATAATATATACAATACTAAAAATAGTAGTTTCTAAAATCAATTCCAAAACATTTGCACTTAAGCAACAAACATACAATCAAGCAATATTACGAAATAATATTGTATATTTCTCATATAACAACTGCGTAATGGGACTAAAAATTAGTGTTCATACCACGAATAATAGGAGTGATTGTGTCACTAATAACAGCAGTGGATGAATCACTAATACAGGACTGACTGTGTCACTAAATACGTATGTCTGGCCGAACATACAGTTACCACATAACCCTGGCAACTAAGTGTCTCACGAACATCATTGGTATACCAAAGGCTACATACCTTGTATCTGAGGTGTCCAATGTATATATGAAATCCATATTAAGCAACAAGCATATCAGATTAATAAAACCATAAAATTGATATGTATAGCATTTCTAATTACTGGAAAACCAGTTCATAATATAATCGATTTTAAATAACCAATCTGTTACTTAATCCATTTATAGGTGATATCCCAGCATATCAAAAGCATATAATGTTTAGAAGACACGGCTTAAGTGTCTAAAGCTGCCACTACACTCATCTGGAGTCCAAAGCAAATCTAGACCAATCACTCACCACCAGAAGGGGGTTGGTCTCGATGACAGGAGCAAGAAGTTGAAATAATAAATCATAGAGATATCAGCAGGTAGTCTTAGTACCGTGGCAATGCAATATGTGTAAAATGCAAATGCAGATGCTAATGTGCTTGACGTTGAAACCTCATTTCAAATACGGATATAATGTTCATAACTCAAAAATTAGTTATTATACAAAATTACATTTCATTCCTCGAATTCAAAAAATTCACAATTCAGACCTCAAGGTGACAAATTACAAAATTAGTCCTCAAAATATGCAAAACACCATAGTGGATCATCTGAAGGAGTGTTCTAAAGTGTAAAATGATGGAACCAAATAGATAACCTTAGATTTAAAAGCTAACAACAGCCACACCGTTTGCCCAAATTCTTGTCTTCCTCAAGCAACTCAAAATATTACTCAAGATACCTACTCTAAAATTCCAGAATACAACTTCACTTACTCAAAAGCAAACCCTGTCTTACTCGAGTAAACCTTGATCTTACTCGAGTAATCCAACATTAAACTTAAATTTACAGTGCTTTCACATGCGTAATGTGAGACCAAGAGTGGTCAACACTAAGATTCTTCTAAGTTTTGATGATGAACAAAATTCAGAATTTGACCATTTGATGATCAACGTACATTAGCCTAAAAGTCAAGTACATATTTGTGCTTCACGTACGTGAGTTTGGCCGTGATCAAAAGTAAATAACATGACCAGAAATAGAAGCAACTGAGTTGATGGAAAAGGAGATACTAAGGTACGTAAAACCTCAAGTCACGTCCGTAAGATAAAGTTCACATACGTAAGATTCAATACACATACATGAGAACCGAACTGCAGTAAAGCAGGAAAATTGAAGTCTTGAATCATTTGAAGGCATGAAGCCACACGTACATGAGATATGTAATGTCACGTATGTAAGTCAAACAAGACAAGATGTAGATTTCATTTCAGGGTAATTTTGATTGAATATCACGAAGATCAAGACAAACAGTGCAAGCAATGGTCATGTGTTGATGGATCACGTACGTGAGAGTTGAAGTTCACATATCTCAGATTATGCTCAAGTACGTGAGATGCGAGTTCAAGTACGCAAGGTGCTCTAGATTGAAAATAGATGGAACTGGATGGTTCAAAAGTAAAGGTCACGTACGTTAGAATTTTTTCACATACGTGAATTGTGGAATTCATTATGATCAACGTACATGAAGTATAATGTCACGTGTATGTGCTGGAGATTGTCCAGGTCACGTACGCAAGGATATTGTCACGTACGTGAGAAGACTCTAAAAATCATTAAATGCGCCCCATTTTGGACCACAACGGCTACAATTCATCTCACAACGGTCTGAAATTAAGAGAGAGGTATAAATACCTGCTTGGAAGGCCAGAAACAATAACTACAACACCTGAGCAATAATTCCTAACAACAACAAAGCATCAAAGCCTTAATTTTCTCTCTCTTATTGATACAAGTCCATTGTTCTTAATTGTTCTCATTATTGCTTGTATCAGTAGTTCATTTATTATTGGTGAGTGTTTGTTAAACACTTTTCTAAGAGTGATTCTGAGTGGGATCAAAGGTTAGATCCTTAGGTTCGTCTTTATTCTTGAACCAAAATCAAGAACATTGTAAGAGCTCTCACTTGGCTTGAAAGTGAAGTTGTAATCTTTGTGAAGATTGTTAGTGGGAAGCCTAAGTGGAGATAATTACACAGTGGATGTAGGCATCGAGTTGGCGGAACCACTATAAGTTCTTGTGTTCTCTCTTTGCTTGCAATTATTTTGGAATAAATTCAAAGCTACTCTTACCACACTATTCAACCCCCTTCTAGTGTGGTTATCGACACTACATGTAACACCTATAATCTTTCTAATAAAATTAAAAAAAAAATCACTCAGTATTCTGACCAAACGAATGGGTTCTTACAATTTTCTTCTATATTGTTGTCCATACAATTATTGTGAAACATACTTCTAAGTTTTGATGATTTACGAAATAAGAGAACAATTAATCAACACACGTTATAGTTAAGCAACGCATGCTATTCATTGCATATTCACACTGGCTCTAAGACAAAATGGCATCAACGCACGGATATGGCATAAACGCATGGATATACTCGCTTAATTTTCCCAGTTGATGCATATAAGTGTGTTAATGATGAAGAACGCAAGTTGACCATGTCCCTGCACTTCTGGATCTTATTCAAGTTGAAGATAGAGATGTTAATGATGAAGAACACACGGATCTGATTTTTCAATTATTCTAAGAAAACAATTAGAGCACGTTAATGAATACTACGATGCGTTGTCGAAGATATACTTCAGATTCATCAAAGCTGCATCAACAGTCTTAAGCTGATGAAACACTAATGATTCAAGAACATCTGTTGTTGAGTAAAGGTGCAATATTTATATACTTTCAACAATGCAATTTGGTTAGTCGATGCATTAGCTAGAAAATGACAAATCTGATACGCTCCTCGGGAATTTAAAAATTTGAATATTCCTTCATGCAAGAATGTGTCAGAATCAAGGAGAGAGCTTTGAAGTCGATAATGCACGTTGACGTTTCAATAAGGGATGTTGATCACGTTATTAAGGCACATTGATGATCTTCAAAACACACTTATGAAAGGTGTCTATTCCGCCAAAGATATGAAATGTCACTAAAGCATGTTAATGAGTTCAACGCATATCTTGGGTATTTGAAGAACACGCGTAATGGTATATAATGTACACTAATGCCTATGACATCAATTAAATTCAGATTTTTTGGTGTTTTAATTTTTTTTGTGAATGGCTATGCATGGTACATATCATGGGCCTAGTTTCCATTATTGGGTTGTAAATTAAATATGGCATGCGTATCGTTTATTTTTATGTAATATTTATTTTTCCATAGAATAGATTTAATTTTGTAAATAATGAAGACTTGTAATCAAAACAAGAGACAGAGTCTAAGAAAGGATGAGAGTCGGCCCAACTAGAAGGAAGACATTAGATGTAACTTCTTACAGTTAGGTTTTTGGCCCATGATATGTCACGTTTAAATTTAGGCACTTTATTTATATGTTTTGCATGGATGAATGTATGGTAATCCGTTTATGCCATGTAAGTCGTAATAAATTGAATCCTTATAATAGTAAGTCATAAAGTGCCTTCCTAGGTCGAAAATTTTCAAGGCATCAATTGTCGAAGTATGGGCTATGCCTGTTAGTGTAAGCCCTAGCCCCAAATACGTTGTATCCAAATTATATTTTATATATAAATTTTATGAGGCATTGTTTTATCTTATTATTATTCTTATGCATGTTTAATTTAATAAAACATCTATGAATAGTGATTCTGCTTAAGTTATCAAACATGTGATTTGGATAGTAAAACCTTGAAGCACAAAAGAATCCTATTCTAAATGTCCCTAGTTGATTATTGTCATGGAAGCGACAATAAACCAACACTAGCATGTAGTCTGTGAGATGATCATGTTTTACTGGTCATAGGATATGATATATGAATCAGACAACATAAGAACATGTTAGAGAACAATGTTTTGGATCGATCTACTTATGAGAATACTACATGCTTGAAAGGTCATAAGTATTTCTCGTACAATACTTATACTATAATCCCTCGACCTAAAATCACTATGGATTCATGGGTGAATTCTCATACTTTGACATATGCCTAACATTATTTGTAATGAGTAAAAAGTATGGGCATGATTGGGTATGCTATGAATCATGCTAAGGAACATAAATGAAGTGAAGGGATTGCCACTCTCGAAGAGAGAGAAGATATCACCGGTCACTTGATTCATGAAACTGAGTAATGTGTAGTCACACCCAAACAAAGTTGTAAGTGTTATCATTTGTTTGACTTAGTCAGGATCGCTTATGGATCAAGGAAATGTTTTAGCATAAATAAGGGTGACTCGTTCCATGGCTTATGCTAATTTTGATATCGAGAGGCAAAGGATTGTATAAGGTTGTAATTAGGCTATGTTGATTCATGATTGACATTCATTTCAATTTGGGTAATTATAATGTCTTGCTAGAGACCAATTATGATTTATGGGTTTTAAATTAATTTTATCCTCATTGCCAACATTGAATGAACATACAGGATTGTACACAATAAAGATCTGGATTGGTTACAAAAGTTCTCTCCTCGTAGTAATTGAATTATTAATATGATTAATTTGATTAATCAATATTGATTCAGGGTTTTATAATTTATGTGTTAATAAGATTTAATACATAGTCCATTAATGTAATGGGCTTTTAATATGAATCACCCATAATCATGGTTATAATTATTTAATTATGTGTGACATAATTTAGCCCATGTGAGTGATTTATTTTATAATAATGTATCATATAATTAAAAGCCCAATAATATTAATAAAACTCATGTGATTTTTGGCCTTTTTCTAACCTAAATTAGAGGGAGAAAATTCGGCATACAAACATATTCCTATTGTTTAGGAATAATTTTCCTTGTGTGACAAGGATGAATTTGGCACAAGCAATTACTGATTAGGAGTCCACGACTAATTAGGTGTTTTATTCTTATTTGACAAGGAAAATAAAAAATCTAATTTGTATGTGAGAAAATTAATTAGGAAGTATTTATTCTTGGAGGACAAGGAAAGAAAATCCTAGTGTGACTAGGATGAGAATTCACATACATCTTCTAAAATAGGAAGATGCCGAATTCTTGGAGGGCAAGGAAGAGAAATTTTGGCTCCTTAGTGCTAACTATTTAGGTCTTCTCATATGTCTATAAATAGGATGCACACCTTGCCATTCAATGGATTCCAAGGAAAAGGCGAATTAGTGAGTGCCACTTTCAAAGAGAAAAAATTACTTTGTGATTTTTAGAATAGAGATTCTAAAAGAAGTGCTAGCACACATTGGCCTAATCAACAATCTTATGTGTGTGAGAGAGTAAAGGGGAGTCATCTTTTGGCAGTCTCTATTGTCAATTGCATTCTGCTCAAAACAAACAAAGGAGGAGGAGAAACCAATTCGGCAATACCTTGCTTTTGGAGAAAAGCAATTCGGCAAGGATTTTTAAGGTACATATATTCAACAAATTTCATTAATTATGATTTCATATAGTGTTTTTGGATGTTTCTTTTCTCATATTATTGGTTGTTCTATTGCGTTTGATGTTGTTTATTCGCATAAGAAACCCAATAGTGGTATCAGAGCGGTCTGTATGTTTAATCTAGTTGATTAATAGGTTCGGCTTTACTTATAATGTGATTATATGTTTCGGCTTAGCTAAATCTGGTTTTGTATGTTTTAAAATTGAATTGTTTAGGTTTATAACCAAATAACATGTTATGGTTTAGCTCAAGGCCGAATTGAAATTGCTTATTGAAACTCATAACTTGTTTAGGGTTTTAGATCAAGACCGAATGTGTTTTGCTTGTTTATAATCAATGCCGAATTTGTTTGGATTGTTTATAATGTGTGTCAAACATGATTGGGTTGTATATTTTATATGTTTATGTTTTAATCGGTTAAATCATGACATGTAATTTGATTAAGAGAAATTGACTAGAAAAATCGATGGTACTCGTTGATGTATTTAGGGCTTTCAAAGAACGACTCATTCGATGAGTTGGTGAAAGAGTTTGACCTAATGAGGTAACACCCAAACTCTTCACAGGGTTAGTTCTTGAAATCCAAATACACGATTTCTCGTAATGGCTATGGACATAATTAAAATCAGAGTTGCCATGTGTTATTGCTTGCATATTGAGATTGGATCTTTTTTTAGTGCTTGAATTTTTCAGGAATGGTCATTCATGGTGCATGTCATGGGCCTAGTTTTCATTATTGGGTTATAAATTAAATACAGCCTGCGTGTTGTTTATTTTACGTAAAATTTATTTTTCATAGAATAGATTTAATTTTCTAAGTAATGAAGACCTTGTAATCAAGATAAGAGATGGAGCCCAAGAGGAGAATAGCCAACCCAACTCGAAGGAAGACATTAGATGTAGCTTATTAGATTTATATTTTTGGCCCATGATATGTCACGTTTAAATTTATGCACTTTATTTATATGATTTGCATGATTGAATGTATGGTAATCTGTTTATGCCATGTAAGCAGTAATAAATTGAATGCCTACAATAGTAAGTCGTAAAGTGCCTTCCTAATTCGAAGCTTTGTCAAGGCATCGATCATCGAAGCATGGGTTATGCCAAAGCTAGACACGTTAGATTATCTTTATGAGGCAGGGGTTAGGATAATTATTATGCATAACACTCGAATGTAGGTTTGACTTAACGTGGTTAGTGGGACTATCCTGACCCTATGCATTAAAATGGGATAGTGCCTAACATAAGATGTTAATCCCATTCGATCTAAGAATTATATGAGATATAATTGGAAAGAGTTCCTACCTAAATAACTAAGTCTTAGGTGTACAGGCTCGGCTTGACTAAGACGAAGTGAAATATGGATGTTGGCCCACAATCAATAACACAATTTATTTAAAGGGATATTAATTTGAGTTGTGGGATTATAAACATAAGACCTCATATCTAATCTTTCATAAATATTTTGTAGATTGAAATGGCATCAAACAATTCACAAAACTTTTTATTGTGATCCTTCCTTGATAAGGACAAAGCTCAATGGGACTAACTTCGTTAACTGGTCTCGAAACTTGAGAATCGTTCTCAAGCAGGCTAGGAATGCCACTAATGCTCAAAGGGAGGCATTCAAAAAGGAAAAGAATGACTCCAATGATGTGACTTGCCTCATGTTAGCAATCATAAGTCCAGAATTAACAAAAGTAATTTGTGGATATGGAAGCTTTTGAGATCATGACTCATCTCAAATAAATGTTCCAAGAGCAAGCCCGTCATAAAAGGTTTGTGACCACTAAGGCATTGAATTCTTGCAAGATGGCTCTGGGAACTTTAGCAAGAGCTCATGTACTCAAGATGAAAGGATATATTGATACTTTTGAAAAACTTTATGTACCTATTCGTAAGGAACTAGCAACTGACCTCATTTTGGGGTCACTACCCGAAAGTTATGACCAGTTTGTCATGAACTTTAACATTCATGGGATGGATAAGTCTATTGCTGAGCTGTATGAGATGCTTAAAAATGCTGAGCAAAATATCAAGAAAACAAATCCCGTGCTACTGGTTCAAAAGGGTAAAGGTAATGGTAGAATGGGGAAAGGCAAGCCCAAAGACAAGGTTAGACCTAAGTCTAAAGGCAAAGAGCCAAAGGCACCTAAGCTCAAGCCAAAGAAAGAGGTCATGTGTTTCCATTGCAACAAACCTGGTCATTGGAAAAGGAACTACCCGCTTTACTTGGAAGAACTGAAGAAGAACGGAGGCGAGGCTTCCACTTCAGGTATCTTTGTTATAGAAGTCAATATATGTATTTATGTATCATGGGTATTGGATATCAGATGTGGTTCTCACATTTGTTCAAATGTGCAGGGACTCAGAAATAGGAGGATCTTGGCAAAAGGTGAAGTCGACCTAAGAGTTGGGAATGGAGCAAAGGCTGATGCCCTAGAGATATGGGATTTTCATTTGACTTTACCTAGTGGACTTGTATTTTTTTTAAAGAATTGTTATTATGTTTTTGCTATGATTACGAATATTATTTCAGTTTCATGTTTAGATTTAGATGGATTTAATTTCATTATTTAGAGTAATATTATTTCAATTCATCGTAAGGACATTTTCCATGGAAATGCTTTGCTTAGTAGTGGATTTTATATTATAGATTTGGAAAACCATAAGCCCATTTATAACATTGATACCAAATGGGTTAAATCGAACGAATTAAACCCAACATACTTCTGGCATTGTCGTTTAGGATATGTAAACAAGAAACGTATTTCAAGACTCCATAAAGATGGAATTCTTAGCTCATTCGATTTTGAATCTTATGAGACATGTTAATCTTGTTTACGTGGAAAGATGACTAAAAGTCCCTTCAACAAACAAAGTGAAAGGGCAAGTGACTTATTGGGCCTAATACATACCGATGTATGTGGA
>CAODLS010512844.1:0-22920 GCA_948243855.1 Flueggea neowawraea
GGACTTGATAGGTTTTGGGGTTCAAAGGGTTCAATTGGCCAGTTCCTGGCTCGGATGCAAGCCGATCAGGCCATTCACTCCCAGCTGGCCACCAGAACATGTTTGCACATGTCACAATATCTGGGTATGCATTGGCCCAAGGTCCTGTGTGTGCTGCAACAATTAAACAATTTGATAATCATCCCATTAGTTATGCCTCTTCGAGAACATGAATAAATGATGAATGATTCAGCTCTATAGATATATATAATTTCTGATTCACTTACACAATATAATTTGTTCTCCATTCACGCTCTGCTTAAGAAGATAAAGCTTTCAGGGAAGCTACTTCAGCATCAGCAGAAATGGTCGAGGAAAAAGCGGATGGATTTTCAAAATGGGAAGTGGACTGACTGAGTAATGAGTTTTATCATTTACAAATGAATAACATCTACAGATTCCATAAACAAAAGCTGCTATCTTTATCAAAGTTTAAACCACTAAATACTACTCTAATTGATCAAGAGAAGATTAAATTAATGCATATTCCCTTCGCTCTGCTCCATAAATGATTAATACATTGGGAAGATTGAATCGAAACGAGTACATTTTTAGCCTTAATTAGTAGTCTAAACAATTTAGCTAACATTTAAAGAAAATTTGCAATGTCAATTTCATGTCTCCACGATGTTGCTGATGGTGACAGCTTCTTAATATTACATAATTAACTAAGATCGTATATAAAAACTATAATTACTTAAAATTAGTAAAGGACATTGAAGGGCGTTGATGTTGCAGAGAGAAATAACTGTAAGAGTAGTTACCAGGTGAGTCAATTTCAGGAAGAACACGAACACCGTGCTCCAGACTGGCACTCCAGCCCCATCAGACTGGCACTGTACGCATGCTAGATAATATAGCTTTATGAACTGAAATCTATAATTTTCATGTGTGTCATCACTACTATCTCTTTAATTCTGATTCGTATGATTGGGGAGGGTTAGATTCGAAGCTCTTTATCTTCATTAGTTCATTTGAAACTTTAAACATGCTTACAATTCACGTTAATGTGACAGAGAAGCCAAAAATGAAACTTAGTAAGCATATTCTGTTGATATACTACGGTGATGTTGTGCTCCTCTGTTTGTTAGGGGTAAGCAATTATCATTCCTAATGATCATATGGAATCTTTTTTTTCTCTGAAGAAGTAGCATGCTACAATAGTGTTTACTCTTTACTGAAATGTTCACATTACGATGAATCAATTTTATTTGCATTAATGCCGTCATGGAATTGATTAGAGATTTTAGTGGTCAGCTGATTGACACAGCTAATATTTGAACTTCATACTCAATATTTGGCAGCAATGAGTTTATGTTGTCTCATGGTTTGTCCAGTCATAATCTGAATTTCAGTCCTAATGATGTACGTTCCCTTTGCAGTATTAGCTTAATTACATTTTATAATGTCACTGGCATTGTAATATCTTTTTTTTTGCTTAATTACACTGGCAAACAGAGTTATTAAACATTCTCTGCTTTTATGCTATGTGAGTTTTGTCAAATTTGTTGGAGTCTGAAACAAGGGAGAAAGGATTTTAATTTCGGTTTGGTCATTCTATTTTTTGGAATATTAGTCTTCTTTTATTATTTTAATTATCAATTTGGATTATTTTTCTTTCTTCTGCCGCATTTTGGCATGTCAATTCATGTAAGTGTTGTTAGATGGTAAGCCTATCAATGTAACAGGCAGTGACAGGTTTTGCCTGAGGTGTAGATTGGTTGGTGTTGTCAATTTTGGTCATTTTCATTCTTTTGCATTTGCTTTCCATAGTCGAAAATGTTCTCAAGAGCGACTTTTATATACTGGGTTAATTATTTATTTGTAGGAGTCTTAATCTGAAGTTATCAGGGTGGTCTTTGTTTTCAATCGGCAATGAGCCAGAAGTTATAGGTGAAAGAAGCAACTGTAAATATGCTTAGCAAACAATCCACCCCTAAGTCCATATAAGGTCATGTGAGTTTGAGCGATCTTTGAGTTTTTTAAAGAGGTTGCAATTGAAGATTGGAACGACGTTTTGCTACCTACACTTTCAATTCAGATTAGCTTTTTCTTGCCATTGTGTTGTGAAAAAAATTAAATATAATGACAACACAGTATACTAATTGCTTTAGAAATGAAGAATTCTGTTGAGCCAAACAAGCATGGGTAACAGTCTATATATGGTTGAACACTCTATTTTATAATGTATATGTGTTTTTCTATCTGCAGCAGAGCTCCACATCCTTTTCTTTTTTCCAGAAAGTTGGGGGAGAACATTACAAGGCAACAAAGAAGCCAAAGAATTGGTAGGATTAGTGTAATTTCTTTCCGGTTTCTTTGTATTAGGTATGTTTGTTCCTTGAACATCATTTATTATGAAATAGGAGCACTCCGAGAAAGTTAAAATGAATAATTGGGATATGGAATATGATTGTTCCTCGCAACACTAGTGAGTAATTTGAAAATTTTGTGCATTAATGATGTCATCAAGATTACGTGTGTAACTTATGGTTACATGCGTAATTCTTGCAAACACTAGAGTTCTACGTGCATAGTGTTACTTGTATGGCTCACTTTGAAATCAAGTCTTCTCTATTTAGCTATGCTTCTTCTTTATGCGCTTAGATCCATATTAGCGTGTGTAAAAGCCACTTTTAAGCACTTAGAAATCAAACTAAAGTGCGTAACGAAAGTTAAAGATCCCCCCTTGATTATTCTCCCATGTCAGCATGTCAGGAATATTCAAATTCGAATCCTGAGGAGCGTCATGAGGGCTATCAGTCTTTGTCAGTACATGACTTATGCACTTTAAAGAACTACTTACGTGTGTAAAGTCCTGTGTATCCAAGATTGCACCTTTTTCCTCTTACGTGCCTTCTTTCCAACTTTTACACATTGAAAAAGTCAAGCTTCCTTAAGGTCATGAGCACATATACTCTTACGTGCCTTGATTCTGACTTAAGTGCATATGAGAAGTTCCAGGGATCACAGAGAAATTCACTTCCTTTCTTACGTGCTTAGATCCTCCTTTATGCACTTAGAAAAACTTCTAGTATGTACTGCTTCAATTCTTCATATTTTTACATGGTTAAGGTCAGATTAACGTGCGTAGGTGGACTTCCAAGAGCATAGCCAAAATATCTGTGGTACTTTAATGTGCGTAAGCCCCACTTTACAAGCTTAAAGAATATCCAGGTGCTTCCAGTGTGTGAATCACCAACTTATGCATGCGTTAGTTTGAGTTTACGTGTGTAGGGTGATGTATACTAAATTTACAATGATAATCAAGCAAGAATGTGGTTATTTTCATCCTATAAAACATGCTTTTATGGTGAAATTTATCTGATGTTTGTGAAATTTATAGAATGAGATAAATTGAAGAAAATGAGTTGGAAATGATGGAGAAATGATGCAAAGTGAAAAAGGCTTGGAACCGACTCATGATTGAATGAAGAAAATGAAGGAAAAGTGGAGAAGAGAAGTGCCACAGCCATGGTGGCCAAGTGCCATGGCTGTGGCACCCAAAATTGACACCAAAAAGTGACAAAAAAAGTGTCACGGCCGTGACATCCTGCAGGTGCCCATAAATAACTCTGAATGAAGACAAAATGAGTGGGGACTAAGACACATGTGTACGGGCATCTTTGGGAGATTGTTTCTAGAGTTTGTGGAAGACCAAAAGGGGTATAAATGCACCTCTTCCACACCATTTTGTGCATATCTTAGCAGCCACACTTCACCACAAAAGCTTGAGAAGAGAGGAGAGGAGAGGATTTAAGAAGAGGAAGAAATGGGGGGTTCCTTGAAGAGACCTATGACATTGGAAAGGAAATCCCCTCGTCTTTTGTTTTTCATTTCTCATTTATTTTTTATGTTGTGGATTTTATTTTGAGGTCATTTTTTCTTTTCATTTTCCTGAAACAATGTTAGTTTAGATCTTGTGTTTGGATTTTGAGTTGTAAGTTTTGATGGATATTTTCGATATTTATGAATGGGTATTGATTTTTGTGCTTTATTTTCTATCTTTAGAGTTTGTTTTGAATGTGCCTTATTTTCCAAATTTAAAGATTGCATTGGATTTGATTTTATGACTTGTTATGAATGGAATGATGTTGTGTTTGGCCACAACAATATCGTTTGTGACAAGCCCAAGTGAAGATTCGAGAGATGAAGCTTGGGTTAGGTTTACAAGCATTAAACTTGTTGTGTGCTATAATAGGGATACTTAGTGCATACAAGTTTTTTGATGAAATTCCTCAATTTACCTAACGGGCCTAGTGTGGCTAGGTGAGGCTGAAAGGATCTTCCTAGAAAGCGTAGGTATGACCCGAGTGACCTCGAGAGAGGCTATAAGTAATTTATGTGGAGAGAACACTCAATCCCAAAAACCCAATTCTTTGATATATGATGTAGGTTGTATTTACATGTTAAATTAAACAAGAATTCATATGTTTTCATCTTACAAATTATGCTTTTATAATGAATTTAATATGATGATTATGATATTTGTAGGATGAAAGAAATTGGAGAAAAACAAGAAGAAAAGTTGCAAAAGAGATTCAAAGTTGAACTGCCCCAAGCGAACTCAAGAAACCACGAAGAAAATGATGGAAACAAGGTGGTGGCAAGTGTCACGGCCGTGACAAGCAAAACAAAGCCATGGTTGGAAGGCAGAAGGTTGTCACGACTGTGACATGGTTGGAAGGTAGAAGGTTGTCACGGCCATGACACACTGGAAGGCAAGAAAAAAGTCAATTTCAAGAGTAAAAAGCATGTGGGAACCAAAAGGCATTTTGGACTAATCTCATGTAGGGTTTTTATGACTTGATGAAGGGGTATCAATAACCCTCTATGGCACATATTTTGAGTATCTTTTACATTATTACTCAATTAGAAATTAGGGTTTTATTTCCTCTAGAACAATTCTAATTTCTTAGTTTAAATAAAGGAGATTGGAAGAGAAATTACTTGCCTAAGGCTTCTTTATTTCAAATCTTGTATTAAAGGCACATAGGGTTTGTTTCTCTTTCTTTTTCCTCTTTTGTATTTGAATTTTTAGGCTAGGAATGATGATTTTTCTATGCTATTGATTGAGCTTGTTGTGTTTATTAATGTTCTTTATTTATTGACTTGTTGGGTTGGTTTAATGAGTTGTTAAATGTGATTATGACTTAGATTGTCCACCTAGATTGTAGTTTTAGCATGTTTAGTTGATGAATTGAGAGATGAAAACTAAATGAGACCACAACCATTAAACTTGTGAGATTTAGGATAGAGATATACCTATGCCCATAAGGTGTTCGATGAAATTCCCCACTAACCTAAAGACCTTACTTAACTTAAATGAGGTAAAGAGGATCCTCTTATTTAATGTAGGGATGGCATAGATGATTAAGAGAGGCTCCAAGGTAGTTTAGCGAAGAGAACACCCAACCCTAGCTACCATTTCTTTAGCCTAGTTAGATATGAATCTTTAGCCGAAATCTTAAAGTCCCAACGCTTTTCTGTTATTGATTTTCACCTTTTAGCTTATAGTTTTAACTACTTGCATTATGTGTTCTTCAATTCACTCAAAAATCCCAAAAACCAAACATGATTTTACTCGCTTTTACTTTATTTTTTGATCACAATTAATTCCCGCTCTCTGAGGATTCGATACCCGAGGATATACTTGAGGTTTGAAACTACGACGATCCTTGTGCACTTGTAAGACATCATCAAGTTTTTGGTGCCGTTGCCGGAGATTGGCGTTATTAATTGTGGTCTTTTGTTTATTTTTGCCTTTTTGCTTTTTTGTTTTATTTTTAGGTTTTATATGCTCTTGAGGCGCACTAGAAGCTTGCCAAATGAGGAAATTGTTCCTTTGGTGCCCAAAATTGAGAGGTTGTTAAGGGCAAATAGAGCTAACCTGTAATATCCTATATTTTTCCCCAATTGAATTTTTCCGGTAGAAATTTTTTTCCTCATTAAATGAATTTTTGTTAATTTTATAATAAAATAAATATATTTTATTGGTTTTATAAAATTTGATATGATCAAAATTTGTTAGTTTTTATTGATTGAAGTTATTATTTTTAATTTGTTTTAGTAAGGAAATATTTTGTTAAATTTTATTAATTATTCCAGAAATTTTTCATTAAATTTCAAAATTTATTTTTTAGATTTGAAGAGTTAATTTTGAGTTTTAAATGTTATTTGGGTGATTTGTGGAGTTTTGGGAATTTTGGAAATGATTTGAAGTTGTTTTGTAAAGTGAAAAATTGAAATGAAAAATCTGGAATTTAGGGCCGAACGACCTGTCCTCCATCGCTGGAAGCCAAACTGTGTTTCGTTTTCCATTGGAAGCTCTGTCGTTTCTAACGAACGGCGTGTCATTGGTCGCTGAGTTGAGCTGTCGTTCCCGTGAACGCGAGTGTCTTCCGTGCGCGTGCCTGGAGCATTGGTCAAACGACGCGTCGCTGGCAGTTGTTGTCCGCATCCTCCACATGTCGTTCGCGTGTGTGTCGGCTGCACTTGGACCAGACAACATGTCGTTTTGATTTGTTTTCCTCACCAGTGACCCAAAATGACGCCGTTTTGATCTGCAACATTCCCTTTAAACCAACCTGACCTCTCTTTCGTTTTTTCATCATTTCTCTCTCATTTCTCACTCAAATCTGACCAAACTTGGTTCCTCTTTCTCTTAGGATATTCCTTTACCAAATTTGAGGTGATTTCATCCTTCATTTTTTTTTATTTTTGGCTTATTTTCATGCTCATTTTTGCTTAATAGCATGTTTGGGCGAAAATGGGTTTGTAATGGGTGGAATTTTTGGATTGATTTGAAGTTGTTTATGTTAGATATGAGTTTGAGGAACATGGAGGAACATAGATTTAGCTTGATTGATGAGAAATTGATGATTTATTTTATGGGTAAATTTTGGTCCGAAAATAATAATTTCGGTTTGGGCTGTTCCAAGTTGATTTGATGAAAACCGAGGTTAGATTTGGGTTCATTAGACCATTTTGAGTGGCAGACATTTTTTAATAAACTTTTGTACCGCGAGGACTAAAATGAAAATATCATTTTTCTGATTTTAAATTGAGGGACTGATCTAGTATTTTTCTTTGGTGGTTAGATTTGTAATTTTATAAAATCGTGGTGAAGATTTGTAATTTTGAAAAATATTGACTATTTTTGTAATTTTGAGAAATTGGGGGTTTTATTAATAATTTGAGTTGTTTGGAGGGTTCAATTATTAATTCTGAAAGTTTTGAGATTAATTATTAATTCCCGAGGTCTTAGGGACTAAAGTGTAATTTTACGAGGTCCGGAGACCAAATCGTAATTTTACATAGATTTTGATTTTTGGGGCGAGAGTGTTAGATCTTCGACCGAAATAGATTTTTGGTCTTTGTTTGAGTGTTCGAGTCTACATTTGCATGTGCACGCATTTTGGTACAGTCACTGTACCAACATCAGGTCTTTGATTCTGCTTTGATAATTGTTTCAGTTTCGTGTTTCGGTCAGCGAGGTTGACCATTCACCAGTGGACTATGATTTGGAGTATTGGCTCGGCGTCCAGGTGAGTGCGATGTCAACTTCAGACACATAGGCTGTGTCTGATGAAAATTATATGTTTTTGATATATTTGGTATGAATATGAAATTGGTTTAATAACAACCTGGCTATAATAAATTGAATTGTGCAATTAATAACCACACTTAGCATCCGCTTCTGATATGTAGGTATAATTACATATATCATCTGGAAATAAACTCTGTTGCATGACCGTCAGTTATATACTTTATTTTAGGTTATGATAATATAAGCTTCATTTGGTATATACTCTGTCTGCTAAATATTCTGCATTATGTCTGATAACTTAAATATCGCATTATATATACACACACACACACACTCACACACACACACACTCACACACACATACTCCCTCCGTCCTATAAATATAGGCTTGTTGACTTTTTCACATGGATTAAGAAAATTGATTGGAATAATTAAATTTTAGAAGAGTTTTTCAATACTATCCTTAAAAGTATATCTTAACAATTAATAGCAAATTTTTCAATGCATTAAAGGAGGGACAATTTAGTAAAATAGCAGACAATTACTAATCTTAAAAAAGGAAACAAGTTTATAATTTGTGACGGATGAAAAAAGGAAAACTTACCTATTGTTATGGGACGGAGGGAGTATATATTAACAGAAATAGATAATACGCATTATATATATATATATATATATATATCTGTGTGTGTGTGTGTATGTGTATAAGTACGTATATACATACTCTGACTCTGAAGACCTATCTACGAGGTAACATGGCATTTGATATATCAATGTTCTGTTAAGCCTGAGTCCCAGGGTAAAATGGTGACCAGTGTGTATCGCACATACACACGATATTTGCCTTATTCTGGTGGCAACAGTCCACATACTTCTGTCTTATTCTGGTGGCATAATCCACACTATATTCTATCTGCGGCTATATGTTATACGACGCCTAAGGGCCTCTGCCTGATACTATATACCATAGTGACTATTGTCTGCTATTATATTTTACGAGGTATAATAAATCTGGTGAGTATGTATTATTACTCATTCCCCTGTAATATATTGTACTGTTGACTGACGGGATATATTTTGCTGGAGCCCGGAGACTGCAATGCTCGTAGGTACTTTTGTTTGTCTATCACAACATTGAGACCCTTAGGGTGTCGGGTACTGTTTGGACCCTAAGGCTGTTAGCTGTTCGACCCTCTTGAGTTGAGTATCATTGGGACTCTTGAGGTTGCTGATTCTCTATTAGAGATCTGGTCTGGCCAGCACAGTATCAATATAATACGGGTGTATGATAAGTGATTATCAGGTCTACATAAAATTTTGAATAAGATAATAAAATATTTATGTATACAATTCTGTACAGTCTGGATAATACGAATCGATATAATACGTTGCATGCGTTGTATACTCCTCTGTCTATTATAGATTATGTCTGCCTGCATGTTGTCTGCTCTGGTTGCAAAATATTTTTTGAAATGTTTTTGAACTATACTACTATGTATATCAAGGGGATATACATATACCTGTATATGTTGTATGTGGAATCTTTCTAAATGTTTTCAAAATAGTTTATGTGAGGTCCCAGAGACATTCTAGAGCGTCATTCCTCACTGAGTTTTCTCACCCCCTCTTCTTAACATTTTCAGGTAATTCAACTTCTGCGTTCAGTAGGGTCGCCAGTTTAGAAGTGATAGCCCTTTTGATCGGGTTCCAGTTGGTATGGTCGGTTAGGTGCTCCACACCGAAGGTTTGGCTTTCATGATTTGGCTTTTGTTTGTATTTTGAGACTAAACATTTGTGTATATATATATATATATATATGTATGTATGTATTTTGATTTATAACACTTCTATTTAAATTTATGAAACTTGGATGTTTTCTAATTTGGATAATTATTAAAATGAATAATTGGGTAGAGTTTCTGAGTACTCTGAGGCTTGTGCGAGATGAGCTGGGCTTCCACAGACGGTCCATCTTGTACGCCGGTCATTGTCCAAAAATGGGTCGTAACATAATCAAACAATGGGATGTAAATGGTGGCTAGACCTCAAGTTGGGGTCGAGGAGCCTAGAATTGAGCAAGTTCAAGGAGATGGAGTTGGGCAACAATTACCAGTTAGGATGAGCTTAAGAGAGATATTCAACACCTAGTGATTGAAGCATCACCTTCATGGATTAGATTGAGTTCGGCGGCGCGGAATTCTGAGTTGAAGAATATACATTTCCAAATGTTTCCTTCTTTCAATGGATTGCTAGGAGATGATCTATTGACTTTCATGAGGGAGTTTTACACAACTATCCAAACCTTTCCTCTATATGGGTTGAGTGAAAATGAGTTGAGGATGAGGTTCTTTCCATATATATTGAAGGATAGGGAAAAGACTTGGCTTATCAACTTACTGGAAAGATCATTGGGTAAATGGGAGAAGGTCTATGAGAAATTCATGATGAAGTATTACTCCTCACAAAAGTCGGTTTAGTTTCACAACAAGATATGCTCATTTTCTCAATTGGAAGGTGAACCATTCCACAAGGCATGGGAAATATTCAAGATGATCTTAAGCCAATGTGCTCACCATCAATTTTCATTGGCTCTTCTCACACAATTTTTCTATGATGTGCTCACTATGCATGGCCAAACCTTGGTGGACACTACGGTGGGAGGCTATTTTCATGACAAGATGGTGGAAGAAGTTTATGATATCTATGAGATGCTTGCCACCAACTCCCAACAAAAACCGTGAGAGGAGGAAGAGCGGGAATTCATGAGGTAAAAACTTTCACTTCTCCCAATTTAACTTCAAAGGTTGATGAATTGTCTAGGAAGATGAATTTGTTGCTTAATGCCAATGCCTTGATGAAAGAACAATGTAGTTTTTGTGGACTATTAGGGCATAATGATATGACTTGTAGGATGACCCAATGAGCGGGTGTTGGAGGTGAAAAAGTGAATTTTGTGGGGGGATTCCCAACTACTCAACCTAGGAATGACCTATACTCAAACACTTATAATCCAGGTTGGCGCAACCACCCCATTTTTTTCTTGGAAAGACCCCAATCCTAACCCACATAGACTTATGAAATTCCCGGGACACCAACCTCGACTACTCTACCAACAAAACCAACCCCATCCACTACCCCAAGAAGCTAACCAAGAAAAGAAACCATCTTTTAAGGACCTCTTTATGCAATATATGTCTAAGATGAAAGCAAGGGATGCCATGGTTAATCAACTCATTCAAACCTAGTAAGCCACTATCCAAAATCTTGAGCACCAAGTGGGATAACTAGCCAAAATGGTTTTGGATAGAGAAAAGGGAAAACTACCTAGCACTTCTCAAGTCAACCTTAAGGATTGTGTGATGGCTATTACCTTGAGAAATGGTAAAGAGCTTGAGGAGCCAAGTGTGGGGGAGCTAACTAGGAAAGAAAAGGAGAAGGAAATTATGGTGGAAAAACCTCACCATGACAAGGGTGTTGAGGAGGAAAATGGGCAAGAGAAAGAGCTTCCTTCCAACCAAAAGGATGAGGTGAAACCCTATGTGCCTCCAATTCGATTTCCTCAATGGTTGAAGGCTCATACTAAAAAAAATGAATTTGAGAAGTTTTTGGAGATTTTTAGGAAGATTCAAATGAACATTCCTTTCCTAGAGGTGGTTGCACATATGCCCCACTATGCAAAATTTTTTGAAGGAGCTTGTCTTTAACAAAAAGAAGCTAGTGGGGTATACGACGGTAGATTTAAATGAAGAATGTAGCGCAGTATTTCAAAACAAGCTACCTCCAGAGCTAAAAGATCCACAGAGCTTCAAAATTCCATTCTCAATTGGTGACATAACTACCAAGAACTTATTGTGTGATTTGGGAGCTTCGGTCAATCTCATGTCCACCTCACTATTCAACAAGCTTGGATTAGAAGGGCTTGCACCAACCACTATTTCACTACATCTTGCTGATCATTTAATCAAATATAGAAAGGGGTTAAATTTGTTTGGTCCGACAGATGTGAGGATAGTTTTCAAAAGTTGAAGAAGTGTATGATGAGTGCACCAATGTTGGTTTTGCCGTCGAGCTCTAGAGGCTTTGCAGTATACTGTGATGCATCTAGAGTTGGCCTAGGTTGTGTATTGATGCAACATGGTAAAGTAATTGCCTATACATCGAGACAACTCAAGAGGCACGAACAAAATTACCCGTCGCATGACTTAGAGTTAGCAGCAGTGGTGTTCACACTCAAGATATGGAGGCATTATTTGTACGGAGAGACTTTTGAGATCTTCGCGGATCATAAGAGTCTAAAGTACATTTTCGGGCAGCGATACCTGAATCTGAGGCAGAGACGTTGGCTAGAATTGCTGAAGGATTATGATTATACCATATCATACCATCCCGACAAGGATAACGTTGTCGTCGACGCTCTGAGTAAAAAAGTCGGTGGGTAGCTTAGTTCATATCTCTGTTGAGAGTTGGCCTGCAACATCTGATGGAATCCAAAGTTGAGCTACAGTTTGATAACTCCAGAGCTTTGTTTGTTCACGTTGAGGCAAGGTCTATATTGTTGGATAAGATTTGAGAGGCTTAGAAGGAAGATTCTGAGATGCAGAGTCTAATGGAGAAGGTAAGATCATCTGGTGTACCGAGATTTTGCGTTGATGACTCTGGAGTCCTCTGGTTTGGATTGAGTTGTGCATACCATTTTCTAAAGGATTACAGAGATTATGACCGAGGGTCACTACTCCATATATTCTATACACCCGGGGTACACTAAGATGTATCGGGACCTTAGAGAGTCCTATTGGTGGCCAGGGCTGAAGAAGGATATTTATGAGTTTGTTAGTCGATGCTTGACCTGTCAGCAAGTCAATTTCGAGCACCAACGTCCCTCTGGGTTGTTGCAGAGTTATCTCTTTTGGAGTGGAAGTGGGACTGCACTACAATGAATTTTGTGGTTAGGTTGTCGAGGACACCTTCTGAATATGACTCCATCTGGGTTATTATTGACCGATTGATCAAGTCGACACATTTCCTTTCTATCAAGACGACGTATGGAGCGACATGCCTAGCAAAGTTATATGTGGATAGGATTGTATGTTTTCACGGTGTGCCAATATTTATAGTGTCAGACAGAGGACCTCAGTTCACCTCGCAGTTTTATCATAAACTGCAAAAAGAGTTGGGTACTAGAGTGGACTTTAGTACTGCATTTCATCTGTAGACTGATGGTCAATCCGAGCGCACGATTTAGACTTTGGAAGACATGTTGAGAGTGTGTGCTGTAGATTTTTCTGGGAGTTGGGATTCCCATTTTCCATCGGTAGAATTTGCATATAACAAATCATACCATTCGAGTATCGGGATGGTGCCTTACAAAGCATTATATGGTAGAAAGTGTAAATCTCCTCTGTGTTGGGCCGATGCCGGTGAGAGAGAGCCCTTGGAGCCAGATCTTATCCTGGAGACTACTGAAAAAGTCATGTTGATCCAGCAGATGATCCAAACTGCTCGCAATCGTCAGAATAGTTACTCTGATCTAAAGCGTAAACATTTGGAAATCACTATTAGTGACCATGTATTTCTCAAGGTATCGCCGATAAAAGGCATAATGAGATTTGGGAAGAAGGGCAAGTTAAGCCCGGGATACATCGGTCCATTTGAGATCATTGGCCGTGTGGGGGCCGTGGCTTATGAGTTGGCATTACCACCTCAGTTTTCTTTTATTCACCCGGTGTTCCGTATTTCACTTCTAAAAAAGTATGTTTAAGACTCGTCCCATGTTTTGGCACTACAGTCAGTTGAGGTGAGACTCAATCCGTCCTATGATCAGGTTCCAGTGAGGATTGTTGATCGAAAGTTCAAAAGACTCAGGAATAAAGAGATAGCATCGGTGAAAGTGATCTAGAGGCATCGCTCAGTTGAGGAGACCACTTGGGAGGCTGAGGAGGAGATGCGACGTAGATATCCGCATTTGTTTGACTCTACAGATCTTTAGGTTAGCATCTTTTATCTTTATCTCTACTTATGCATATCTGGAATTTTAGTTCCCGCATTTATGATATCATCTGCATTTGTTATTGCGCATCAACATATTTGGATGTATGAAAGTTGTACATTAGAAAGGCTCTATTAGTCTCTGCATTTGATTGGTTGAGATTTGAGGATTTTGAGTCTATTAGGAGACTTAGATTTGGTTTGGGTATTGAGATGTTAAAGGCTTTGAAGTCTTTTTAGTATTCTAAACTTTTCTGTAGTCATTTTAGTCTAATTGCGTGGAAATTCGGGACAAATTTCTTTTGAAGGGGGAGTATGTAGAATTCAATTTGAATTTCGTGGTGATTGGTGGTGTTTAAGGAGGTTTGTGCATCGTTCCTCACAGTTTTGATGTTGGGTTGGCCCCTGGAGATGTTGGATTGATGATCCTAAGTTGGAAAATGCCTTAAAAGGAAGGATTTATGTGCATAGGACATACTGGAGGTCAACTACGTACGTTGGTCAAGGTAGTGTAGACGTGATTGGAGTTGGACCATGAACGTGCTTAACGATGGGTGTACGTGTTGTAAGGTACTATGTACGTTGGAGGAGGTTCTGTGTGCTTTGAGCATTGGTTGGATGTGAGCCGTGAGCATAGAAGAGCTGTCTGCGTGCATTGTGTATGTGGAGTGCACGTTGATTCTAGATCTGGGAGTAAGGGGCATCAGATCTATCATCGACGTATATTGAAGCTTTGTCTACGCACGTAGACCTTGTTTTGTGTGCGTAGAAGTAGGCACAACGCACATAGAACTACTTTTCTGGGCCATTTTGTGTGCCACGTGGCAGTTTTAGAGTTGGGGGCTTATAGATACCCCCAACCAACGCATTCTCGGCATTTAATCTTCTCAACCACCAAAATTACTCCAGAGATCAGCTCTTTTCCTCTCCCATTTCTCTTTCATCCATCCTTTTGCTTCCTTAAGGTAAGAAATGTCTGATAATCCCTTCTCTTCGTCATTTTCTACTTTGTATCTACTCATCTAGGGTTTGCCAAAAATGAGTGTTGGGTTCAAATATGTTCTTTTCGTGTTTAGGAAAGCTAAACGTTGTTAGATTAAAGATGTTTAAGGTTGAAATCATGGGATTTTAACTTCAGTTTTGGGAGATTTCGTGTTTGAATGAAATGGGTTTATTACGAGCTAGGGATTCGAATTTTGATGAATTTCTTGTTGAATCCAAAGTTGTTTCTATTATATAATGTCATATCTAAGTTAGAAATGCTTTGATTTGAGTTGGGCTTAGTGAATGGATGAATCATTCATCTTGGGTTTGAGAGATCCAAATTTTTGGTGAAGAATCTTGATGATTTTGAGTTTGATTATTGATATAGATGTTAGATTCATGATCAGGAGGTTGATTAAAGTCAGTATGGGTGATCGGTTAGTCGGGTATTGATCGGATTAAGAGTTGGCATATTTTTAGTTTTCGGCTCTGTCGAGGTTTTGATGGCATTTGCATTGCATGCATACATTCGGTACCGCCACAATACCAGTACCCTATTCTGATCAAATGGATGTGATTTATTTGTTTCCGCTTCTTGTGTTTGTCAGCACGATCAACCAGGTACCAGTGGCACTTGATTAGAGTTCAGCTTGACTACCAGGTGAGTGTGGTAGCAACTTCAGACACATAGGCTGTCTTTCAGAACTTATATGTTTTGATGTGTTCATACCATATTTGTGAACTGGACTAATTAATAATTGGAAATTATAAAGAAATCTGATTGTGTATAATCAAGGACTCAGTTATCAGTATAGGACTTCAGTATCAGTCCTTTATTAGTATACATATTAATTATCTGTTGCATGTGCTTGCTATCAGTGCATGATATATATATATAACCTGTTGATTTGGGACACTCAACTACGGAGAGGCGTAGCCTATGGTATACCATTGGTCAATCAAGGCCCAGTTACCAAGGTTAGTGGTAACACTGCGTGTCCAGCCAGACACCCAGTGTCAGTTGGCAGAGTCCACATCAGTTAGTCTGTTAGGAATTAATCAGATTAGCTTTACTTTCGTCCCTATCAGATATTCAGTATATAGATATATGTATATATATAAGTTTGGATCTATGCATGTTGTATGTTGTTTGCTGAGGGTGCGGATTTTTTCTGAAATGAGTTTTCAAAGCTAGAATATACCTAGACTGTATATATATGTATTCAGCATATTGCGTGCAGTATTTGCGAAACGCTTTCAAAACGGTCTGTGTGATGCATGCATAAGGCGATCTTGAGTGTTGCCCCTCACTGAGATTTCTCACCCCCTCTTAATATTTTTTAGGTGCTATTTGACTCAGTAACCATCTGGCATTCAGATACTCAATGAGGCATCATTGATTTGGTTAGTTGATGCCCTTTTTGTCACGACCCATTTTCGGACCATGACTTGTGTACGAGGCGAACCGTCTGTGGAAGCCCGGCCCATCTCACACCCTCAAAGAACAAAACTAAAACCAATTTTACTTTGAAAAATACCAAACCATTTTAAAAGTTATTAATAAAAATGGAAATCCAAACATTTTGAAAATATAAGTTCATAATAATAAAATTATTATAAACAAAAATCATTTTTAAATACCAATAAGTTTACAGAATCAAACACCCACAAGTATACCGGTGTGAAACACCTACTAAAACCAACATAATGGGTCCGAACAAAAGGGCACCAACTGCAACTATAGAAATGCCTCACCAGGTGTTGAATGCCAATATATCGCAATCAACCAAAATCACCTGCAAATAAAATACAGGAAAATAGACAAAAAGAAAGGGGTGAGAACCTTAGTGAGGAAACGACACTCCTGAGTGGCTCCGAGCCTTACAAAAACCGTTTTGAAAACTTTTGAAATACCTCACGCATATATAAGTAAAGGTATGTATACACGCTAGATACAAAGTAGAGTTTCGAAATTCATTTCGAAATCCTTCGTAACCGAAGCACAACAGTTAGGTAAATGTACAAAATAATTATTTAAAAGATGTAAGTGGTAAAATGTATAGAAATTCTTAACATGCATTCATGCGAAAGCTTACCATTTGTAACAAAAACAAAAACGTTATCAGAGTAAAAAAAATTATCATTTGTACCAAAACAAAAACCTTTTCAAAGTAAAAAATCATGCTATACAGATATCATACCAAATGATATCCAAAGCTAATGATCACTGATCATATGCCCGTATTACATTAGAACTGTGCTGACTTGATCAGATCAAAATAAACTAGCAACCTTAGGAGTCCAAATGGTATCCGACTCAAAAGGGTTAACAACCGACATCGTTAAGGGCTCTAAATAGTACTTCGTCCACCCTAAGGGTCTCAAGGCTGTAACAACGCAGATACTGATCTAAGCACATCTGCGAGCATTGCAATTCCCGTGCTCCAGCTAGATATACCTCATCAGACTACAGAACAATACAATAAGGGAAAATGAGCAATATCACAGAGTCACCAAAATTTTGTGCCAAAACAATCTGACATGGGACCACTATCAATATCACATGTGGACTCCGCCACTAGATCATATGTGGACTCTCCCACTAAACGTAAACGTGGACTTTCATCACTGAAAACATACGTGGACCTCCGCCACTGAAAACATATAGTCACGTGTGTAATCTAGACACACGGGTTACCACATACTCTGGTAACTGATTGTTACCACCTACCCTGGTAACTGAGTTTTCATATTGGTATACCAAATGTTATGTTTACCCCGTAACAAAGGTGTCCCATATTTTATCAAAACATATGCAAATATTTATTTAAAAACATCCAAACAGGCAACATGCTAAGCGTACAACTTGTTCACCAAATATATCAAACGTTCAACTGAGCGTTTATTAGCAAGAATGTCCCAAAGTACTGAAGAAAGTATTTATTCTAAAAATATTTTTAATTCCAAAATCAAATACATATTTCAGAAAATATTCTTAAAACCAAGCAGAATATTTTTCCAAATATCAGTTATCTAAAATTTCAAACAAAGGGTTTATTACTAAAACCGTAATAAATGTTAAAACATAATATTTATTTCAAAAACCATCAAAAGCCTAAACGAAACATTTATTACAAAACATAATAAATTTCAAAGCATGTTTTTCACATAAACCAAAATTTAGGATTTTTTCCGATCATTTAATAATTCCAATTTACATGCAAAAGTTTAGACATAGCAAAAATAAAATAACTTTGAAGACACGACCTATGTGTTTGAAACTGTCATTTCATTTACCTGAAAATCCAAGCTAAATGGCCCTTTCAAGCTCTACTGGTAGCTGGTGAACCTCGCTGACGGGAACACAAAGTTGAAACAATTATCAAAGCAAAATCGAAAGACATGATGTTGGTACTGTGGTTGCACCGAAACACGTGCGCATGCATATGCAGACTCGGACACTCAAACAACGGCCAAAAACCTATTTCGGTCGAAGATCTAACACTCTCGTTCCAAAAATCAAAATCTATGTAGAATTGCAATTCGGTCCCAACATCGTAAAATTACACTTTAATCCCTAAGACCTCAAAAATTAATAATTAATCCCAAAAATTTTAGAATTTATAATTAAATCCCCTAAATAACTCAAATTATAAATAAAATCTCGAATTTCTCAAGATTATGAAAATACCCACTTTTTTCAAAATTACAAATATAGAACATATTTTTATAAAATTACAAATCTGACGCACTATACAAAATGTACAATCCTATCTCTCAATTCATTCAGAACAAATGGACAACTACACTTTAGTCCCTGCGACAGAAAAATTATTTTCCAAAATATCCCAATAATGGAACCAAGTGGAACCCGATGTTCACAATCATTCCAACTAACTCAAATCATTCCCAAAAATTGAAAATCACCATCGGTTTTACTCAAATCCTCCTAAAACCGTCAAAATCGACATTTGCATTTTTGAACGAAATTCAATCATAAGAAAAAAAATCATCAGATCTCCATTTTTAATCTATTTTCATGCTTTCTCATCTTCAATCCATCATTACCCAACACAAATCAACTCATTTCCAGTCAACAAACACAAAAATCCCCGTAGAACCCATTTTTGGCTTCAATCAAAACCCACATTTTTCAACAAATAAAATGGTGAAAACAAATGAATTAATCCACTTAAATTCATGTCCATACCTTGATCGATGGAGACAAACGGGCAAGAAGCCAAGAGAGTGTAAGAATCACGGATTTGAAGGTGACGAACGATGAAGAAATGAAGAGAGAGAGAGAAGAGAGCTGTCGGGTTTCATTTTTTTAAGAAAAAAGAAGGTGCAAAACAGCACCGTTTGGTGCTAAAGAAACAAATAAGCAAAATGGCATGGTTTGGGCTAGTGGCTTGCACGCACACACGTGGACGACAAGCCTCACCCGCGAACGACAGCGACACCAACAACGCGTAGTATGCTCAAACGACACAGACGACCGGTAGGTCACTCCTAATTCGTTTTCTTCAATTTTTGTCTTCTTTCAAACTCCACTTAAATTAACAACTTTAATCACTTCAAAACTTCATTAATCACCCAATTAACATTTAAACCTCAAAATTAACTCTTCAAATTTCAAAAATAATGTTTGAAATTTAAAGAAAAAATTCCGAAATAATTAATAAAAATTAACAAAATATGCCCTTACTAAAAAAAATTGAACACATTAACATTAATAATAAAAATCAACAATTTTTGATCGTATCAAATTTTTTAAAACCAATAAAATATATTTCCTTGATTACAAAATCAACAAACAAAAATTCATTTAATGAAAAGGAAAAAAAAATTTACCAAAAAATTTGATTGGGCAAAAATACAGGACATTACATACTTCCCCCTTAAAAGAAATTCGTCCTCAAATTTCGAAACAAATCATATCAAAGGTGAAATCAAACCTAGATCTCCAAACCATAGTCGAATCCAAATTGTCAGCATAACTCACCAAAGTATAAATTAACACTCAAACTCAATCGAACTCAAAATTTCCTCAACATACATCAAATCTAAATCTTGAAGATACATCATAACCTCAAAGTTCAAATAGATAAATCACAGAGTACCAAACCATGAATCTAATAGAAGTCAAACTCACTTGAACCCAATTATGTAAAAACAAATGCAGGGTATGCAAAGGCAGAATACACATACTCCCAGATTGGCAGAATTAGATAACTGCAAATACTCATGCACAACTCATCAAAAAGTTGTGCCAAAGGAACTTGTACTGACGCTTGAACAAAGAACATATTGAATCTAATATTGACTGACAATCACAACAAAACATGGAACGATTCTAGAGACACTACAACGTACAAAGACAAAAGGCAACAAAGAAACATATTTTCAAGGCTCAAAGGATCCAATACCAAGAGTTACAATTATTATCATGGGAATGAGAATGAATTAAGGTTAGCATGTTGCTAAGTGGATAATCACATTTTATTGATTATGGATATGAGATATCACTTGAAACATAGATACATGTTGAGGAACATGTATTGGGCTAGCCCATTATGTAAGCACTTCATGGATTGTTGTCACAAAATAGCTTTCATGCAGTGGTGATAGTTGAGTCCTCTGATTGAAACTCACCATTGACTCGTACATAAGGAATCACATGTTTTGACTTAGTCAAACGTTATCCGTAACAGGGTAACAATAAAGGCTATGGTTGAATATGTCATGAATCATGTAGAGGAGTGATAGTGAGAGTGATGAATTTATTCCTCTTATGAAGAGTGATATCTCTTTGCCACTTGATGAGTAGGATTGATGGAATGTATGCATACTCGAATGAATTGATAAAGGGGTTTATCAATGTCATTTGTGATATCAATCTACTTGAGATTAATAAATATATTAAGCAATATAAGATTGACATGTGACCATGCCTTATGCTTAAATGGGATATCGTGAGACAAAACGACTAAATATCAGACTGTGAAAGGTTAACTCGGAACACCGACATCCACTTGATTTAGGGTTGCCATAATGTATTACTAGATACCGCTTATGGACTTTGGGTCCAAGGTTTGGGACAGTGCCCATTGCCAATTTCGAGTGGGCCTATTGGGCCACACACTAGAACCAATTGGATTGGTTCACTAATAATCTTTCTTGTGGTGATTGAATTATTAAGATGATTAATTTGATTAATCAATAATAATTAAGGGTTTTATGATTTATGTGTTAAATAAGATTTAATACATGGTCCATTAATGTAATGAGTTTTTAATATGAATCATAAATTATCATGGTTATGATTATTTAATTATGTGTGACATAATTTGGCCCATGTGAGTAATTTATTAAACTATAATGTATCATATAATTAGAAGCCCAATGGAATTAATAAAACCCATTGGAATTTTGGCACACTCAACCTAATTAGGAGGGAAAAATTTGGCGCAATCATCGTTATTGGGGGGTGAGAAATTCAGCACACACCTCTCCTGATACGGGAACCTCCACAAATAAGCTTGAGAACCCCTTGTGTATTCGGACCCCCAACACATTAACGTGAAAACCCCCAACAACAATTCAGTTTCAACCCCTAAGGATGGTTAGAAATCAGATTACTTAGGTGAATGATCAAGGAATTAGAATAAAAAAAAAACACGTTTCTAAATTCCAATTTCAAAACACTCCATAAGAAGGTGATCAAGCTCCTTGAATATTCCTTAAAGACATGTATTCTACGTAAGAACAGAAAGAGAAAGCAAACTCGACTTTTAGGTTAAAATTTCATCAAAAACTCTCCTGATACATTAGGCGAAGAGTGTTTTAAATAGCCTCACAATAGCTGTCCTTGATAGAATAGGACTCCTAATTATATGCTACTTCACATAAAATTAAATACATAAAAAATAGTCAATTAATTTATGACAAGGGACAAATTCGGTCAGCCCTTAAATCACACCTAATTAAGCCCATCAGTAACTTGGATTTGAATTAAATTGTATTGAACTTACGCCGCCTTTGCCTCAAAATTGTGGCTCTGCAAGCCATCTCCAAGCGAGTTCACCAAGCCTTGTAGATAATGGATCAATGCTTGCCTATACTTCTTTGATCGAGACATTGTTATGGGTCCTAAAGGCGTGCTAATTGAATTAGAACCACACTGGTCTTGAAGCTTTGGCCGAGAATCCTCTTTGACATCATATGCGGAAAATGATCCTCGTTTGGAAGCTTTTTGACATGGCCATGTTGAATCTGAAAGGCAGGTTGCTCCACAACAATATGCATACTAGCATGTCCTAATCTCTTATGCCACAAACAAACATCATTGTTCATAAAAACTAGGCATTTTTTTATTGAAGGCTACACAATCAAATAAATCAACAACATAAATATTGTTTTGTCTAAAACCAATGAATAAAAAAGCACCATTTGAATAAAAAAAAAAGCTGCATTTGGTAAGCTCAAACAAAATTCTGTAATTTCTATCAAAAAATTGACTAATGCTCAATAAGTTGTGCTTCAATCCATCAACAAATAAGACATTATCGATGGTTGGGTTAGGAGACTTACCAACCTTACCTTCACCAACTATCTTACATTTGCTATTATCACCAAATGTGACATAACCACCATTTCTTGGAGTGATTTGTGAAAACATGGCTTTGTCACCAGTCATATGATGAGAGCAGCTACTATCAAGATACCACATATTCTTCTTGGCCTTTGCTCTCATGCACACCTACAAAGTCACATCAAACTTTTGAATTTGGTACCCAAATATATTTGTGTCCTTGTAGGTTACTCTTGACTAATTTGGGCACAATTGTTCCTTTTGGAACTCAAATTCTTTTAGTCCCAACATATCTAGTCAATCTCAACTTGCAAGTATATGCAATGTGTTCATGATCATAACAATAAGTACATACAATGTCAACTATGGTGCCTTATTTTATAAAAATAGTTTTAGAAGGCTTTTTAGATTTGAAAGGGTTGTAGCCTAAGCCATGTTTGGATAAAGATTGTCTTTGAGATCCAAGTAGTTTCTCAAGGTTCTCTCCGTTTGTAAGCTTAAAGGCATTGGAAGAAAAATTTTCAACTTCTTTCTTTAAAACTGATTTTTCCTCAACCGAAGCCATTTTCACTTTACTCAAAGCATTCAATTTCACACCAAGATCATTTGAAATTTTCTTTTAAGCAACATATTTGGCACCAAGCTTTTGAAATTCATCATGCAATTCATCAAAAGCATCATGCAATTCATCAAAGATGTAGTTTTCATTTACCTCATCTTCCTCATCACTTGATGATTCATATTCTTTTTCCATCAAGCATAGGCTTTC
>CAODLS010512902.1:0-13815 GCA_948243855.1 Flueggea neowawraea
GTACGTGATAAGTACATACACGTACGTTGATCATAGCTTATCCCCAGTTCACATACGTGAATAACATCTGACGTACGTGACTTTTATGTCTGAACCATCCAGTAGCTTCTGTTTTCAGTCCGGAGCATCTCACGTATTTGAAATTTCATCTCACATACTTTAGTTCAATGTGACATACGTGAGTTATTATGCTTGCGTACGTGAACGATCAACACTTGACCGTTGCTTCATCTGTTTATCTCGATTCACGTGAAATTCAAACAAACATCCTCTGAACTGAAATCTTCGTCTTGTTTTGTATGTCCGACGTACGTGACTTTTGATGTCACACGTACGTGTGACTTCATGCCTTCAATTGATTCAAGACTTCAATTTTCCCACTTTAATTCTGATAATATTTCACGTACTTTGGATACCTCTCATGTACGTGACATTTTCTCATGTACGTGAACATTATCTAACGTACGTGTGATCACTTCTCCCAACTTTTAGTAGCTTCTGTTTCAGTTCACGGTCGAACTCACGTACTTGAGACTATATCGACGTACGTGACATGGACACACGTACGTGAATCTTCCTCAGATCAAATTCTGCAGTTTGTTCATCATCAAAACTTAGAGAAATCTCAATGTTGACCACCCTTGGTCCAACAACCTATACATCTGAAACTGTCATTCACTCACCTGGATGTCCAAGCTCTAATAGTCAGGTATCACTGTCGGACAACTGATCCCGTTGATAGGAACAAGAAGTTGAAACAAAGATATCAAAAATAACAGATGTTAGCTTAGCTATGGATGCTACGGTGACCTTACTAGTGCAGGGGCCTAAGCCCGTTGTCGGTGTCAGCTATAGCTCTCGGGAACATTGTCGGCGTCAGCTAAGCCCGTTGTAATGTCCAGCAGGGATATGCTACTAATGGTCATCCCCGACTCCTCTTTTATAAAAAAAAATCTATTATTTGAATTAGAGATTCAACTAATGGTATCAAAGCTAAAAGAAGTATTGTTCCAATAAAGTGTTATCGGAGCCAAAACAAAGAGCACTCTTTTCCTCTGTCGCATATATTACGGAAGGGAGTCGAACATAATTCCTTACTTGCAGCTTTAATTTAGTAGGTAACATCTTCATATATTACAGATTTGGATTTACCTCATTTTCTGCTAAACCCACTTTGATGGGCAGTTGTATTTATCCTTCTTACGAGCTCATTGTAATATGTATATGTCTTTGAAATGAGAAATGAATTTTTCATTTAATTAAAAAATAAGAGATGAAAATTATTCTTCGAACTGATCCTCATACAATGAATTCTGAACCTAATGTTCATGTTTATATCCAAATATTTCTTCACTTCCATCAGCCGATGTTCCCTTTTTCCCTCATTAAACCAACTAGTGCAATACTCGTGATACACATAATATCTATAATTTTTTTAATTAATTAAAAGATATTTATAAAAATAATAATTAAAATAAAATAATATATTTTAATTTTATTTAGCATGTTATAGAAATTTAAGATATTTTTTATATTTATGTTAAATCACTTTGACAATATAAATATATTATGTATCATAATTATCGTGATATCTTAATTTTTTTACTAAATAAAACTTAGTGGTAACTTTATTAGTAAAAAATTAATATTTTTTATGCTAAATAAATTTTAATGGATTTGAAATCTCATTTTCTTTTCTCTTTACACTCACATATCTCATTTCTTCATTTTTCATGATTTTTTTCATTTATTTTTTTCATAATCACTCTCTAAAAAAAGTATCAAATCTATTTTTTTCTAAAAATAATTATCAAAATAGACAACTATAATTGTAATAAAACACATTTATATATAATAAAAATAAACCACTAGTTCGCAATTTTGAAAAACATATTTATAACCTGCAAACAATGTGATACAATGTTATATTGATATGATAGAATGTTATATTAATGTGCTAGACAGACAATAATGCAAGATTTTACTTTTATGTTTAAAATTTATAATCGTTAGACTTCTCTTATAGTACTAGACCTGAACAATGCTATGGGATTCTTTTAGTAAATGAAGACATAATCTTGTTAATAATTTATTAATTGTAAGGATAAAAAATAAAATATCAATGAAATAATTAATTAAGCAAAAATATTGATGAGTGTAAAATATTAAAAATACTATTTAAATAAAAGATTATTATTTAAAAATTGTAGTGCTTGTATAATTCAGACAATTAAACAATTTATATTTTTAGAAAAGAATAAAATATATAACAAATAAAACTATTTTATATTACAACAAATGAAAATAATAAATCAATATAATATTCTATCATATTGAATAAAATAGTTAAAAATATCAAAAATTATATAAAATAATTAAAATATAAAATTTACTAAATTATTATTAAAAATTAATAAAATCATCAAATTATAAAAATTACAAATAAAATCATCGAATTATTTTACATTCAATTATTCATAAACACCTCAAATTAAACACTTAGAGTGGTAAATGTTAAATTAATAATCATTCATGTACCACTTGTTAAATAACTAAAGAGACATTTATCATAAATTTAAAAAAATTCTTTAACTATTATATATGTACAAAACCTTTGTAATATTATTTTCGTCGTAGAGAGAAAAGTAAGATCCACAAAATCTAAATATTTATGTAAGAAAACTGAATATATTGAGTTTACTTTTTTGACATTTAAAGCTTTTTATAGCCGATATTTAATAATATATTTTTATAACAAGTTTTATTATAAATAATTTGAAATTTTTTTTATTATATTCTTAAATATTTATAAATAAATAAATAAAAATAAATTCATAATATTTCGGAAAAGTTACTGAAGATAAAAATCAGTTGCTTTTAAAATTAGAGGACGTAAGGATAACTAAAACCCAGAAAGGAGATGATGAAAAAACCGAAACAAACAGTCTATTAAAAAGAAATGTAGCAATGAGAGAAAGAGGGCGGCCACCACCTGACCAACAATCCCAAAATACAAACAACTGGATCCTCCCACCCAAATACAAAAGCTCTCCTAAAAAATCTCTCTCAACGAATACAACCCAATGTATGTAACAGAAATAGTGACTCCAAATACAGCGTGCAGGAGCTAATAAAATGGCAGCCAGTAATAGATATAGGCAAAAATAAGAGGTGACAACGGCAGTAATTAGAAAAATAAAATAAAACAAAATGCTGGACAGATGAGAGAGAGGTCTAAAGTAGCAACAAGCTCATGCATACTAATCCCACCACCACCATGCTTCCCACCGTCTTCCCTACACCACTCTGCAATTACATTTTGCAAACACTTGGTAAGAACAAAATGCAAACATAAAAAAGACCGTACCGCATTTTTATATCAAAGAGCTTGTTTGAGAAATGTAAAATAGCGTGATTTAAGAAAAGATATGCTAAATACAAAACACTAAACCCAAATGTTTTGAATAATAATTAAGCCGCTAATAAGTAATTATATCACAAGTAAAATGATACTGAAATTATCTCTAAAACAATGATGAATATTCAACTTTGAGAACCTATCCCAGCAACATTTCAAGCCTTTGATATATGTGGTTCATCGCACTCTTAATTGTGATTAGACCAATAAGCAACCATTTTGGTTGGCTGTCATCATGGACCCAAACAACCCAAAAGTTCATAACTCAACCCAAACCACAATTTAAAGTAATAAAGATGTAATTTAGGGCTGAAATTGGCCCTGTCAGCCTATAATTATTAAAACCATCGAGAACAGTGATAGACGTAGGAGGCAGTAAATGTTTGTTGCATCAGAGACAGGCGTAGAACAGAGACATTGGGATTCTGTGCCTGGTGCTCTTCCTATCAAGTTTTCATCCACTCCTTCAAAGACCATTTTCCAACTGTCACCACATCTATGGGGCTATGGCGTTACTTACACTGCAGTAATTATTTGTTCTTTTTGTCTGTTTTGACTGCCCTTGCATTTAACATTGAAGCTTTCACCATGTTCACGTCAAACCCTCCTCTTCCATTACTTGTTTGTTGCCAAAACAAAAGATCTAAGCATCCATTTATTTTTAGGATAATTCTTCTCTTTTACTTTCTTCATAATATTTTCACCGTCTTAAAAAATAGACTGTATTTTTTAATCTGTTTCAAAATATAAACTTATTTTATTTTAAATATTAATAATTATATTAATTATATGATATTATTTTTAACTAAATATATAATAAATTATTTTATTAATTATTTTATTAAATTATTATAAAAAAATTTTAAATTTTTTTAATAAAATTAATAATTATAACTAATTTTTTTAATTTTTATAAAAAATTAATTTATTTTTATAAAACAGAAAAAAAATATAATTTAGATTTAAAATTTTTTACTAACCTCTTTAGATCCTTTTTTTATTCAAATTTATTGTTGTGACAATCGTGCACAAGTTCTATTTATAGAAATCATCCACTCTAATATCTTGACCCTCACCATTTTATTTTTAAAAACATGTATCAGTGTATTTGAGAAAAAAAATAATTATAAATAATTGTTGGGCTCAGATTCCTAATTGATATGAAAATAGGATGTTACACCCCTCAAGTGGTAGTCGAGTAGTGAAGGTATGTTATCCTCAGCGTGAGATTGTAAGTTCGAATTCGTTCGAACTCACTCTCACAATATTGAGTTGATCAGACATCTACTACTCGTACACGGGCTCAAGTCCGCTGTCAGTGTCAGCTATGGTTCTCAAAAACATTCTGTATCGAATATGTTTATTCGTCTACATGATCACGTCTAATAAAAGTATGTTACCTACTAATTGACCCGACTCCATTTTTTGGGAAAAATGAAAGTAGGATGCTACAGTACCTATATGTAACAATTGAATAAGACAAAATAAAATATATCCAGTTAAGTTTTATTCCAATTAAAAGGGGCCAGTCAGATCTATACTCTCTAGCTGACTGGTCAGTCTCAACTCCCACGCATCTCAACTCCTCAACTATTCTAAACCTCAACAAGACAGGTCAATACTATATATCGCTCTTTTTGCTCTTATAAAAATTCTACTAATATTTTCAAGAAATTTATATGTTTACGTTATATATTCTATTAAAAATTATCTTATCAAATAAAATTATCATTTTTAACATACCAAATATTTCTAAAAAAAATATTCAAATAATGTTGAATTGTCTTTTTGTAAAATTTATTTAAATAATGATGAATTATTTTTTCATAAGTGATTTTATTTGCTCCGATTAATAATCGAATCCAAGATCCTTTGCATTGAATTTAACTTTTCACAATTAATTTATATGTTACATGTCTTTAAGTACCCATAAATTTACTCTTCATAATTCGTATTCAATTCAATTGTATAAAAATATTTACGAGTCAGATAATTTTAGAGAAAAGGCCACAAGACTTTAAAATTGTAGCAACACATGATCAACCGCACGATCTAAACGGTGTCGTACCAAGGACACGTAAGAATACAATAATTATGTCAAAAGAGAATTAAAAAAACATAAAAATGGAATAGAAAGTACCACATCGGTTCCAGCAGGAGCAGGAGAAGTAGCTCCAAGGCTAGGCGCCGGAGCTCCTGTAGGCGGAGACGGCGGGCTCGATAACAAAGGCGACGGAGCTGGAGCCTTCACCTTTGGCTTGCCTGGAGCAGGAGCCGGAACGAGAGCCGGCGGTGATGCAAGAGGAGCAGGTGGTGGCATAGCCGGAGGAGGAGTAGCTGGTGGTGGTGGAGTGGCCGGGGGAGGAGAAGCTGGAGGTGGAGTGGCTGTGGGAGGAGAGGCCGGAGGAGGAGTGGCAGGAGGAGGAGTAGCGGGTGGTGAACTGGCCGGAGGAGGAGAAGCCGCCGGCGGAGAGCTAACAGGAGGAGGATTTGCGGGAGGAGGAGATTGCGTCACCGGAGGAGGAGAAGAAGTAGGAGGAGGAGTGGTAGAGGGAGTTGGGGGAGCGGTATTTGTAGGGGGCGGAGAGGTAGTAGGCGTGGTCGGACTAGGAGGAGCTGGCGTCGCCGTAGGTGACGTTGACGGAGCTTGGCCAGTGACGCCGGCAACCACAATGCAGATCAAAGAAACAAAAACCGCAGCTGTAGAATGCTGCGCCATCTTGTACCGTGTTTGGTCAAGCACTTCCTCTAAAGCAAGTGCAACTCTTAACACAAGAGCTTAAACAACCGCAAACCCAAACAGAGAAATAATGAGGAAGGTGAGTGAGTGAATAGAGAGAATGTAAAGTGTTAAATAAAAGGAGGGAAGGGATTGTTTGTTAAGAGAAATAGAACAGGAAGTTTCTTGATTATATGGAAAGTGGAGGGTTCCATTCGCTACCAAACATATTTAGCGTCTGATTTAAGGGCTTGTGATTTGGATGCCAGATCTGGGCGACGTGGAATAGTGGTGTCATGTTAATTGCATTAGAGAGGGATTGATTAGTGTTCATTTTTGTGGGCATTACTGTTAAATTAGAGGAGGGGGAAAGAAGGGTGTGTGGTGAGGTGGGCCATTGTTGGTGATTGAATATGATAACTAATTGAGTTTGTTAGAAGGATTATTCATTGCATTGGACCTTCTTGTGTAGTGTCTCCAATTAGTCCATTATTAATAATTTTTTTTGTTTTAAAATCAACGCCCATCTGTGTGATTTAAGGCTAAGCCACCCCTAACTTTTAGTAATAGTGGCCAAAGGACGGTGGTGCAATAGAGGGCTTAAGCACCTACTTGCCATCGGGGCAATCTCTTTGTGTCATGATCCATCCAGCCTGAGGCAAACCAAGGGATTTGGTTCAGTTTGCATGAGCCTTCATTTTTTCTTTTAACTTCGATGATTGTTATCTTAGCGACGTACAAATAACTCTTAAGAGATAATACACGTATTTTACTGTTAGGTAAAACGATAGAATAATGCAGAATAACAGGAGAAAACAATTACACAACACATAAGATTTTACGTGATTCGACTAATTCGATTTACGTCAACGGGTAGAAAAAGCGAACACTTTTATTATTCATAATGAAAGTCGGCCAAAAGGTTACAAGATATTCTCAAGCTACCTATTTATATGTTTACAATGAATCATAACCAAAATAGACTAAAACAAACCCTAAAAAAACTCAAAAACCCGTAAGATGTGAAGACACGGGCAAAGGAGAATAAGACACGGGCACAAGCTTCAAGACACATACAAAAAGCAAAAAGACACCTCAAGACAGTGGATGACACGATCATGTCTCTCTCGGTTTCCTTCACACTTATACAAGACAACTCAAGGCCATTCGTTCTTTCTTCATTAAACCATGATGAACCTTGCTTGATTCAACAAAACATCAAATAGCTTTATCTTGTATTAAGGAAAAAATAATTCAACTCAACCATTCTCCATCTTGAATTATTTTTTTTTCTTCATTCAAACTTAGAATAAATAATTACTCCTCTGCCACACTCCGAAGGGCCTCAAGCTCAAATTCTGCAAACATTTACCAAGTTTAAGTCATGCTTGAACTTCTCTGTAGCAATTAGCTTAGTTACTTTATCATTCACATCTAGCAACAAACCACCATGCATGCTTTCCACATTGCCAAGGGATTGCAATTCACCATCAATGGTATTTGACCAATTTTCTACAGCCTTACTCAACAATACATGTTTGTACAACATTGGTATATTAGTCTCAATGTTTCTTGCTCCAACCAATGCATGTGCAACAAGACTAGCATCACCAACATCAACACAATCAACATACCTTAGTTCACTTGTTGCTACACTCTATGAATCATCATGATTGATCTTGGATTGTTTTTCAGGATTGACACCCTTCAGTTTTGGAGTCTCGATCTCAAAATCCACCTTATGGTTTGTACCTAAACCAATTTTACTATTTTCTGCAAGATTTTCAAGCTCCACCTTCTGACTTTATACAGCAGACTCATCAAAAGAGACATTTCTGCTAGTCATAAATTTTAGAGACCCATTCTCAGCACATTACAACCTATAACCTTTGCCACTATTTGCAAACCTTAGAAATATGTATTTTACTGTCTTAAGATCCAGTTTGCCATCACCAACACAAGCTCTCACAGAACAACCAATTTTTTTAAGCCAAAATAATTACAAGGTTTACCAGATCATACCTCTTATGGAATCTTTCCATCAATTGCAGACGATGACTATCTATTTATTAGATATCCAGTAGTATTAACTGCCTGAGCCCAAAAGTCTTTTGCAAGACCTGCATCTTTTTGCATCCATTTTGTATGATGCACAAGTGTTTGGTTCATCAGTTCTGCAACTCCATTCAGCGGTGGTTTTTTAAGTACGATGTGGTGCCCCACTATACATTTCTTTCTGCAGAACTCATCAAATTCTATGTTACAGAATTCAAGTTCATTCTTAGTTCTCAGTGGCTTGACTATTTTTCCTGTTTGATTTTTTACCATAGTCTTCCACCTTTGAACTTGTCAAACACTTCCTTCTTAGATTTCTGAAAGTATAACCAAGTTTTCCTAGAGAAATCATCAACGAGTGTCAACAAGTATATGTGTTCACTAAGAGACTCTATTAGAGAGGGACACCACAAGTTTGATTAAACAAAATCAAGTACACCATTAGATGAAGAACTTTCAATACTGAACCTCACCATGTGATGCTTACTCATCAAGAACATCTCACAAAACTTCAGTTTCTCAGTCTCTATACCACCTAATAAGCCTTTCTTACTCAATGCATCTATCCCTTTCTCACATGTATGCCCAGTCTCTTATGCCACAACTTTGTACACTCTTACTACTTCTCTACTGAATCTGCAACAATTATAAAGCCAGTCACCTCCATTGAGTTACACATCAAGGTGTAAATGCCTTTCTGCAATTTACCCTTCATCACTACTAGAGCTCTCTTGGACACTTGAATCACTCCACCTCTACCAGAGAAATCATAACCTTGTTTATCTAAAACACCTACATAAATCAAATTCTTTGCAAACCAGGAACATACTGAGCATCAAAAGTTTTGATTACCCCATCATACATTCTAATCTGCAGGGAACCACTACATTCAACACTTAACTCCTCACCATCTCCCAATTTCACACTGCCACTCCATTCCCTAAAAGAAGTAAACAATTTTTCTAAAAAATGTCATGTGATAAGCTGCACTAATGTCTATAACCCAGTTATCTGTAGAGCTAGATGTAGTAACAATCAAAACTTTATTGTTTTCTCCCTTGTCAGAACTCTCCTGATTCACTCCAGAATTATTCTGAACTACTATTGCTCTTGATTCTTGACAATTTCTCTCATCCTATAGACAAAGCCTTCTAATGTGCTCAATCTCCTTATAGTGAAAATAGCTCAACTTAGATTTTGACATCTAATGTGACTTACTGTTACTCCCATGATTCTTTTCCATGCTCATGCCCCTACTCACAGTTAAGCCATACTCTACATTATCTCCACCAGAACTAGAAACTAACTTCTTCAATTCTTTAGATAGTAGAACATCATTAACATCATTTATCGAGATACTATCTCTACCATACATCATAGTATCCACAAAATTTTCATAAAAGTTAGGCAAAAGACATAACAGAAACATAGCTTGATCCTCCTCTTTAATTTTAACACCTATACCTTTCAAGTCTAATATAATTCTGTTAAAATTATCAATGTTGTCTTTTATTTGCATTCTTTTTGTCATCTTTAAGATATGTAGTTGCCTTTTCTGATAAAGGTTGTTGGTTAGGGATTTCTTCTGATACTTACTTTCAAGCTTCTTCCACAAGCCTACTGCAGTAGTTTTATCAGCTACCTCCCTCAAGACTTCATCTACCAGACTCAATAGAATTGTACTGTGTGCACTTAACACAATCTCAGCCTTCTGCACAGCTGTCAGTTCTGTCAATAATTTCTCTTTCCCTTCTATTGCCTCTTCACACTTCTGCTGAACTAGAAGTGCCTTCATCTTCAACTTCTATAAGGTGAAATCATTCGAGCCATTGAATTTCTCAATCTTGAATTTGTACGAAGACATCTTCTTTCTACAGATCTAAGCCCAAGAGTTTCTAAATCAACAAAACCTTATGGCTCTAATACCACTTGTCAGGAAAATAGCAATAGAACGACAAATAATATCAAGAAACAATCACACAACACACAAAATTTATGTGGTTCGATCTACGTCTAAGTGCAGAGAGAGCTAGCAATTTTATTGTTCATAATGAAAGTCAGCCAAAGGCTTATAAGAATGTTCCCAAGCCACCTTATATATGTTTACAATGAATACAAATCAAAATAAACTACAAAAACCCTAAAGACAACTCCTAAACCCATCACAATTGGACTACACGGACAAGGGAGAGGCGACATGGTCGAAAGCAATCAAGACACAGCCAATTTCTCGCGTCCGTGTGTCGAGATGCACAACTTTGGCATCACACGATCTGGGATACGGCCATGTCTCAGGACGTGTTCTTCTCGGTTTCCTCCAAACCATTACACTCAAATGCCTCTTTCTTCACCAATTCGTCCCTCTTTGGCTTGATTTAATTTCTTCAAAGTTTGACTTCAATCTTCTTTAAGAAAATTTCACTTCAACTTAACAGAGATTGCTGGCTATTTAGTGTTCGTAAATTTGAAAGAAGTAGATTACAAATTTTGTCAACTGGATTTATAATCATTATAAAAAAAATGCCATTGGTATATTTCTATCCGCAATCCATTTGTAATCCGAAGTGACCAGCCAAAGTCAATCGTCTTTGTGATTCATCGAGAACCCGTTGGTAATTATTGCCATCAGAAATTTGTCCATTGTTATTTGACAATTTTCTTATTGTAAATGAAAAACCAAAGAAATTTTTTTGATAAGTAAAAATAAAAATATGGAGAATGTTATTTATTTTTTTTTTTCTTTTGAGAGAAGAAAGTGTTAAGTCTTTGAAAATGACAACATAATAAATTGATATACGAAAAATAAATGAGAGTAACCTTCCTCTAACTCACTTAGCTTTACATAGACTAAGAAATAAAAATGTTAAAGTGGTTAAAAATACTGATTTTTATTTTTTAAACTATTCATACATTGGAACTCAATAGATTTTTAAATAAAAAATTAAAATTGTTTGTGTTAATAAAATATACTGATAGAATTGTGTATAAATAAGAATTCACATTTGTTAGAGAAGTAGAATATTTTAGGAAATAACATGTGGTAATAAATAGTAGATTTAAATGGTATGAAGTATATATATGGATTGACACAACTTCCAAAATAAAATGCTAATTGCTGAAATAATTTGGAATTGCTAATTTGCTATGCACTTTTCCGGGGGTTGACCTATATATAAAGGGCTGGTTTGAGAACAGTAATATATTTGATAGGTTTTATAATAATTGTTTATTTAAATAATTTATGAATTTCCTTAGCAAGTCATATCATATAGTATATTGTGCATGTTTTGTATAACAAATTCTCCAACAATCATTTCCTAATCATCGTGAATTAAGTCATACCTCATCTTCTAAGTGACGTGGAATCTTACAGCTCATTACATAAAATCATATTTCCTTAAGTATACAAACATAAATTTCCAAAAGGCTTATTACATAATTTCCCCACCCCCACCCACCCACCCCCCAAACTTGTGTATTTTTTTTCTTTATCACTCCAAACTTTTCGGACGTTCAACTTATCTCCTGAATTTACTTAAAGTATCTTAATTACCCCCTAAACTTATTTAAATTATCTCAACTACCCCTTGAACTTACTTAAACTGGACAATTTATTAATTTTCTTTAATTCATCACAAGGTTTTTTCATTCTCAATCTTCCATATTTGGGAGTGATAATTTGTCACGATCCGTTTCTGGACCATAACCGGCGTACAAGGCAAACCGTCTATGAGAGCCCAGCCATCACGTACAAGCCTCATAGAAACAGAACTTATACCCGAAATAAGTTGCAAACAAATTTTAAAACCATTTAATTTAGATAACTAAATAGAAATTCAAATTTCTGTAAAACATAATTTTTTTTCATAATAACAATAATATTTCCATAATATCAAATACATAAAACACTTGAAAATAAAATCATTTGCAATATCAGAAACAAGAATGTAACCCACGACAAATCCGATGTGGAGCGCTTAACAAACATACAAACTGGGGTTCAAACAAAGGACACTGACTGCAACATCAGAATACCTCATTGAGTATCAGATGTCAAAGATCGCAGTCCGCACAAATCACCTACAAGATAATAATAAATATAGACAAAATAAAAGGAAAAAATGTAAAAACTCAATAAGAGATAACACTCTAGAAAAACGGTTTGAAAATATCACATACAGACATAACACTCCAGGCTTTAGTCGCGAGAAGTGTGAGGTAATGCTGGTTGGAACCCCATTAACACACCAAAGATTTCTTCGAAGGCATAGAGGAGCTTATGGACTAGCTATACAAGTCAAAAAAGATTCATTTTTAGGACACGGGACACCGGTAAAACAACTTTATTGCTGCAGGGACTCGACTTTCCCTGGGATTGGAGTGTATACCGTTGCAACTAGTGGTACCATTGTTACTAACTCGCTAGTTTCAATGTCTAGCCACTCCCAGCTTCTTGATGCAATTGGAATTTGAATCTCTGTAGATTCATTTATGTTCTTTTTTTATATTCATTGGTACATTACGTTACTGTCATTCTTTTTCTTTTTTCTCGTGATTTTCATGCATATGCTATAATATCTTTTTTGGTTAATGCTAAAAGATTCAAACAAGTTTATGCTTCATTTTGGTCCCCACAATGAATGCTTGTAATGTTGTAAAATTATGTATTGTGAGTGAATGGAATTAAATAGCCATTTATGTTTTTTTTTTTCAAGGGGTTCTTAACCTAGGTTTTAGAGTGTTTAGTGTGCTGATATGTAAAAAATAAAATTCAGGGAGCTGGAGAAATGTTGGATAAAAGATCAGGAAACTAAATACGTATTTTGTCATGTTTTCTTAGCTAATAGATGAAAAATAAAGTCCAATGGGTTAAAGTAATGTTGGTTGAAAGTTCAGAAGGCTAAATAAGTGTTCTACCCATAAATTTGGACTACAGTCCTCTCAATGCTGAATTATGGGGACTTTTAAAGGGTTTAGAACTGTCATGGCAATGGGACTTCAGGAAAATTTGTGTAGAAAGCAACAACCTCATTGTTGTGAACATCATAAAACGAAAGGAAATCATCGCTAATCAATAGTGTCCATTGGTGGATGCAATAAATCGGCTTCTAAGGTGTGACTGAGAGGTGACAGTGAATCATGTCTACAGGGTGTCTAATGGGGTGACAGATTGGCTTGCTAAGCAAGGATATATTAGTCCTAGGAGACTTCACATTTTACTACAGCCCCTGTCGGATTGAGACACATCTCAACTAAGGATAAAACAGGAGAAATTCTTGTCTAAACTTGATGCATGACTCCACCCATGTGTCAAACCAATTAACAGTTGACATGTGAGATATAAAGTTTGGCGCTAGCGCCAAATATTTTGCATTGATGCCAACACTCCACGTACCTATATATTAATTGTTGGTTCACTTGGTACATGTCCTTCATCTATGTACTAAGTTTAGATAAAAATTTTCCTAAAACAAGTATGCATCAGGTTTAGTTGTAGAGGTTTTTCATTGTTTGTTTTGTTTTCTTCAGATTGTTGCTATGCACTGCTATATTGCATATAACCATGTATTTTTCTGCCATATCTCAGGGCTGTTAATGAATTTACAGAGGTACTGTTCTTTAA
>CAODLS010512949.1:0-11283 GCA_948243855.1 Flueggea neowawraea
TGAACCATAAGTATAGTAAGAGCTTTGAGCAATGGGATTCATTGACTGCAAAGTTCACTGCAGCATCGAATATCCCATTTTTGCTTAAACAACTCCCTCAGATCATCCTCAATGCACGCAATCTTATGGCTGGAAATAAAACTGCGCTTTTAGCAGTGCCATGGCTGGTAAGGGATTAACAAGTCTTTCATAATGCGGTGTTAAGGGTTATTTCCAAGGTCATTTTCATTTAGGTTCAGTGGAGCGAAGGTTCTAGCTTTTGCATTTCTCAAAAAAAGATGTACATGCAGGGGATGCTTACTGGATTACTTGGAAACCTTTCATTGCTCTCGTACTTCTCCAAAAAGAGGGAAAAAGAGGCCATTGTAGTGCAGACACTGGGAGTAGTTTCCATATACGTCGTAATTAGTCAGCTAGCGATGGCAGAAGCCATGCCTCTGTATTTCTTTGTGTTCATTTCAGTTGTTGTAGCAGCTGGTCTGGTATTGAATTTCTTGAATTACTTTGGAAAGCTCAATCCAAGTATTTGGAGCCGTTGGGAAGATTTTATCACAGTGGGGGGTCTAACAGCCCTTCCCCAGGTGCTTTTTGGCTTTCCCACTTTCAAGCTAATGATTACGTATTTGAATTTTTTTTTCTCTGTTCATGTGTTCCATTACTGATCTCCTTCATTCTTATGACTTAGGTTATGTGGTCCACATTTGTTCCATATATACCGCATAGCATCTGGCCCGGAGCATTAGCGTGTGTTGCCGCTGTGGCTGCTGTTGTCATGGTAAGCATTTGGGATTATTTATTGTATGAGAAATGTTAAGAACACTCTTTTATAACACTATTTTACAATACTTTTTTTTGGTTATTAAAATTTCTCTCCCTATTATCCTCTTTTTTCATGTTTTCAACACCTCCGTAAATATGTTTTTTTCTCTCTTTACATTCTATATATTTTTCTCTCTCTTTAATTAGTCTTTTTTTATTCATCTTTTACCATTTTTTTACTGTTTTCCTTCTTTTTTCACTTAATAAATAATTTATTTTTTCTCTTATTTTCTCTCTCTTTTTTTACACTATGCTTGTTCTTTCTTTTTTTTCCTCAATTTTCCAAAATAATAATATTGGTAAAAAGAATATTGGTCATAAAAAAAATACAACATAATTTCTGCAGCATGATAAAAATTAAAAAAATAATTTTTCAGTCTCTGAAATATATCATAATTAGTGACGAAATGACGACCTCCACTCCACCAGAAAGATAGATAGAGCGCAACAGAGAGAGAGACTTTCGGGAGAGAGAATAGAGAGAGAGAGAGATCTGAGTTTTGAGAGAGAGAAAATTTGATGAGAGAGAAATAGAGAGCAATCAGTTTTGAGAGAGAGAGAGAGAGAGAGACAGAGAAAGTGTCTTTGTAATGGCTGTGGTTTTGAAATTTAAAGAAGGGTAATTTCATAAAGTTTAATTTTCGTTTATTCTGTCAGTTAAAAATAAGTTTTAAGGATATGTATGTTACATTTAAAAAATATGAAAATTTATCTACTAATTAAAATATACTTCAGAGATTTAAAAATTATTTTTCTTAAAAATTATGTGTAATTGTTGAACCTTTACAATTCTGTAGCATAATAACACAATTATAAAAAAAATATTCTATGTCAAAATTTTAAACTTACTATAGAATATAAATATGATATTCTTTAAACAAAAAATCTGATATTATCTCTACAAAATTAGATAGAAAAAATTACTAAACATAAAAAATATTCAAATATCTAAAAAAGTAAAATATAAATCCTCTAACCTTCTTAAACTTTTCGAATTTCCTTTTGCGGCTATTTTCTACTCCGAACTTGAGTCTTTTAGGAGCTTCTTTTGTTTTTTATATTTCTGGATCCAATATAGTGTCATTGACTAAGTTATAGTCAATATTTTGCTTGTCCATAAACTCATAAGAATGACCAATAGAAGAGGGAGTGTTCAACAATTACATTTAAAGAATATCAGATTTATATTCTGCAGTTAGTTCAAAATTTTGACATAGAATATTTTTCCGTAATTGTGTTATTAAGCTACAGAATTGTAAAGGTCCAACAATTACATAGAATTTTTATTATGCTGCAGAAATTGTGTTGTATTTTCTATATGACCAATATAATTTTTTTTACCAATGTTATTATTTTGGCAAATTGAGAGGAAAAAAAAGAACAAGGATAGTGTAAAAAAAAGAGAGAAAATGAGAGAAGAAATAAATTATTTATTAAGTGAAAAAAGAGAGAGAAAAGTAAAAAAATTGATAAAAGAGGAATAAAAAAAGGCCAATCAAAGAGAGAGAGAGAAATACATAGAATGGAAAGAAAAAAAAAATATTAATGGAGGTGGTCAAAACATGAAAAAAGAGGATAATAGAGAGAAATTTTAATGACTAATAGAAAAGATAGTGTCCTAAAAAGTATCGTAGGAGAGTATTCTTAGTATCCTTCTTATTTTATTCATACATTCATACTAATCTAGTAAGGTATCACCCGAAAATTATGGGGAAAAAAGGTTGTTTGTAGATTTTGGCTTCAGTGAGTCTCTCTTAGTACAACAAGAACAGACTATCAATGTTTCTGAGGTTGTGAATTGACATTCCATGAAGGGGAAGGCAGAAAATTTGCAGAAAAAAGGCCAAATCTATTACAGTCCCTGAGATTTGGTATATTGTTCAATTTGGTCTTTACTAGTTTTAAATTAGCCACTTTGATCCCTCCGTCTATATCTATTAGTCAAATATAACCGATCATGTTAGAATTTTTGACGTGGCACATGATACCTACTTATTTTAAATATTTAATGACAATTATACCCTTATATTACTTTATTTTTCCTTTCTCATTAACACATATTCTCTCTCATTCTCTCTCTAATAAACCAAAACCACTGTCTCTCTCTCATCAGCTCTCTCGTTCTCTCTCTCGTCTTCTTCATCGATCATTCTCTTCCTTATGAAAAACCAATAAACCACACCAACACAAATTGCTAAAAATCCAACACAACCAAGCAAGAATCTTGATTGCCTCAACCTAATTTGTCTTCTCTCTCTCTCTCTCCCCCTTCGTCACCATCGTCCTCTTCCTCCACCACTATCATCCCCCTCCTCTGCCACCATCCCTGCAAATTCAGAAACGATTGTTTTTTTCAAATTTCAGGAGAGGGAATCTTATCTCTCAACTCACTGTCAAAAAATCTCAACTTAAAAACATAGCTAGTCACCAAATCACCCAATATCACACAGCTAGTCACGATTTCTTTTCCAAATCGTCGTAGCCACCTGCAAAAAATAAGCAAAAACAAACAATTCATCACTGTAACTCTCCAAATCTCAACTTATGCCCAAGCTCATTTCCAATAATAACTACAACTTTTGCATATGCGGATTCAAAATTTAATTCCAACTCAATAATTAGAAGCAAAAGAGGAAAAGTCTACGAAACAAATTAAAAAAAAAAAGCTCCAGTATAACTGAACCTAGATTAGTGACCTTTATCTTCTCAAATCACTGGCCTTCACCTTTTCACATCAGTGTTGTTGGCCCAAAATGACAATCCAAGAGGGGGGTGAATTGGATTTTTGACTTTTAAAACTTGTTTAAAAACGTTTTTGCAATTATCAAAATATTCAAAATAAGCAAAAGCAAAGTAAAAACAATTTATTCAATTCATACAAATAATATTGTAAAGAGAGAAGGGATAGAGAAATCAAATCCGCGATGTATAATGGTTCGACTCTCTTAGCCTACGTCCACTCCTCAAACTTTCTCTTAAGAATTTGAATCCACTATGACTCTTACTTCAATGGGTGCAAGATTAAACCACTACAAACTCTTGCTTCCAAGGTGCAAGATTAAACCAATACAAACTCTTGCTTCCAAGGTACAAGATTAAACCTTTACAAATACAACACTTGTTTTCTAGACAAATAAGAAAACTATTCCTCTCTCAAATACAATGATTTTCTCAATAAGGAAGAAAGAAATTAATAATGAACACTCTCAAGAAATAATAAATTTACAAGTGAAAAACCCTCTTGAGAAGTGTATAAATGATTTGCAAGATTGAGCACAAAAAAGCTTGATGTTGTTGTAAGATGTTTGCAAGTGATGAACAACTACTTCTCTGATGTGTCTTGAGGCTATTTATAGATTTTCAAGTCGATATAGTCGTTGGAGGATTGAATGTAGCCTTTGTGAACCAAAATGGGGTGCATTTAATACACTGTCAGAGTATTCTCACGTACGTGACAATGATATTACGTACGTGACCTGACTTGAGCTCCAGCACACGTACGTGATAATTAACTACACGTACGTTGATCATAGCGGATTTCCAGTTCATCATAGCGGATTCCCAGTTGACGTACGTGAACTATAACTGACATACATGACTTCTATGTTTGAACCATCCAGTAGCTTCTGTTTTCAATCCGGAGCATCTTGTGTACTTGAAACTCCATCTCACGTACGTTAGATACATGTGACGTACGTGACATTTGACTATTGCGTACGTGAACAATCGACACTTGACCGTTGCTTCTACTGTTTGTCTCGATCTGCTTGAAATTCAAACAAATATGCTCTGAGATGAAATCTTCATCTTGTCTTGTATGGCTGACGTACGCGACTTTACATGTCACACGTACGTGTGGCTTCATACCGTCAAGTGATTCAAGACTTCAATTTTTCCGCTTTAATTTTGATCATATTTCACGTACTTTTGATACCTCACACGCACGTGATTTTATTTGACGTACGTTAACTTTGTCTCACGTACGTGATAATCACTTCTTCCATCAACCCATTGCTTCTGTTTCAAGTCATAGCTGAACTTACGTACTTGATATTGATCTCTTGTACACGACTTTTGACACACGTACGTTGATCTTCCTCATGTCAAATTCTGCATTTGGTTCATCATCAAAACTTAGAGAAATTCCAATGTTGACCACCCTTGGTCCAACAAGTGTCATTTAGGTTTTTGAAGCAATGGGTTTTTGTTTGAGGGCAGCAATGGCGAGACCGCCGACAAGCAATTTGGCGGCGGTGTTACTAATTTGGGGGCCGAGAAGAGAGAGGGACGCGACAGAGACTAGAATGCAGAGCCAATCGAGAGATTTGAGGATGGTTTAGAAGGGAGTTTGAGAGTGATTAACGGTGGCGTGGTTTATAGAGGAAGTGGATGGGTTTGGGAGTGGTGGGGCAGAGAGTTAGGTGAAAGAGATGAGTGAAAGCAATGAGGAAGAGAGAGGCGAACGGTGGTGGCAGGTCTAACGGGGGGAGCAATGAAGAGAACTGGAGAGAGAGAGAGAGAGAGAGAGAGAGAGAGAGGCATAAAGAGAGAAAGAACAAAGAAGAAGAAATGGGTAGATATAGAACTGGGTAGAGAGTATGGTTTTGTGGTGGTGGTTTGGGTTTTGTGGTTTGGTTGGTGGTTTGGGTTTTATGGTTTGGTTAGGTTGTGGTTTCGGGTTTGAAAGTATGTGTGGTTTTGATTTAGTTTAGGTTGTGGTTTTGGGTTAGAGAGAGTGTGTGTGGTTTTGGGTAGTTTAGGTTGTAATTTTGGGTTAGAGGGAGAGAGCATGTGGTTTTGAGTTGGGTTAGGAATTAGTTATTGAAGTGATTGGTTTGGTTTGGTTTCAATTTGTGTGGTAAATTCTTTTAAAACTAGAGGGAAAGATAGTCTTTTTATGTTTTTCGTTGAGTTTGACTGACGGTTTTAATGCCTAGGGACCGGAGCGACTAATTTGAAACCAGTAGGGACCGGGTTAAATAATATACTAAACTTTGAGGACCGCCATGAATTTTGCCCAAAAAAAATATTTTTTTGTTATGGGGAATGCTTTTCAAGATGATGTAAATCTTTCTACATTGATGCATGCAATCTGTGTGTAATTACTGAAAATTTACTCTCAATAAGGAATCTAAGTTCATGATTCTTAGAAAAAGGGGAAGCAAACCTATAAGAACATTATGAAGTAAATTTAGCTAATATATTTCTAAGTGGTATGATCCTTTGTTTTTTTTCTGATCAAGATGCATTTTTAACAGAGTTTCTCGATTTATATTGCATTGTGGAAGCTAGGCAACATTTCTTGAGTTATCAAAGATGATTTTCTTAAGAATTTTCTTTTTTTGAAAATCATTTGGGCTTGCATAAGCAAGAAAGAGATTTCAAGTTGGCTAGAATAGAAATGATATGGTCTCGTAAAGTTAAGAATATAGTTGAGTGTTTCTGAGTTCCTTGCTGGGTCAAAGCCAATGCGTTTAGATATCCTGTACTCAGTAGCTTACTGCAAGGTAGAGGAGATGATATATTCCTTCTAAAGCAATCTTTGCTATTATTAAGATCGTGGAGTTCATTGGTAGGCAATGACACATATTGGAGTTGACACATATTGGAGTTTCTTATAACAAAGGATTTGTTTAATATAGGCAACATATAGTATATTTAGAGAAATATATATTATATTGTGTATAATTAATTTTATTAAAAAAAGTATTACGTCTCTATTTTTTTATTATTTAATTTTATTAATTATTAAAAAATATTATATATTATATTGCAAATAAGCTCAAATCTGTGCATTTCATTGTAGCAACCTTTGAGACAAGTTCTGATATTTGCAGGACCGAACAGGCAAGCTTTCTGAGAAAGCTGCGAAATTTGTTGGATCTATATCTGGATGGACAGCAACTTTTCTTTTCATGTGGATGCCGGTTTTTCAAATGGTAAAATATCATCCTCTTGTCTTAATGTTTTGGCATGTAATATCTCTGACCAATATTTCTGCTTTCCTATTCAGTGGACAAATTTCCTATATCCTGATAACATCAGGGGCCTATCAGCCTTCTCAATGCTCTTTGCCATGATTGGAAATGGACTCATGATTCCTCGTGCACTCTTTATTCGTGATTTCATGTGGTAATGCTCATTTTCCCATAAAATGTTTCTTTTCTTTTTTTTTTTTGATATTTTTTTATTTTTCTGGAATCTTAGTCTTGTTCTTTTAGAATTTTTGATTCTATGTTGTTCTTGATTTTGAGAGTTTTCTAGTAAACATAGCTTTATTTTCGGGTCATGGAACGTTCTTCTCTTATCTTGCAACGCTGAAATATGATTCTTGGGATGGTTAACATAGATTGTATGGTACACTATCTTTTATTTCATTTATACTCTCGAAAAAGGGAGTTTTGTTTAGTCTTGTTTCATTTTGGCTCTAAATAATCCTGTTAGTACTCGACAGATTGCTTTATTTTCTGTGTGGAGACTTGAAGGTTTCTATTATAACCTCTCCAGAACGCAAGTTCTATCGCCTTTTTTGGGAGAGAAAGTTTGTTGTTTTGGAAAGTGGGGAACTGAATTGGAAAGCCATAAAAGGACACTTGGTTGTTGAAGTTCCAAAAGACTAATTTGGTGTTAGATCATTCATAAGATAGGCATATGAAGACTGAATGTTGACTTAATGCTTTCTAGCATCAGATAGATGGATATTTGCTGACATTTTCAATTTAGAACTTTTCAGCCATGTCATTTATGGGAAATTATAATCTGTTTCTGTGTCTTGTATGTAATTGAACTTGTGAAGTTATCTATCATTCGATGGCTAGTTTTCTGACGGAGTGTTGGTCCAACACAATTACAGGTTCACTGGTTCCTCCTGGGTATCACTTTTCTATGGATATGGAAATATCTTATGCCTGTATTGGTAAGTGACCTTCTAACTTTTGATCTCCACCCACAAATGGCATTCCCAATTGATTTTTTATAATGACGAGAACATGTTGCTATGATTTCAGCTTCAAATGCCTCAGTAGGGAATTCTTTTTGGCAGCAACAATTGGTTTATTTTCCTGGCTAGGTTACTCAGCTATCCCATTATAATTCATTTTCACGAAATATTTTTCCGGTAGTTGTATTGTTTTATACTGCTCAGAAGCAAATATATGACGTACTTTTTTTCTTGCAGTAATGGCTTTCTGGACAGATATGGTGGTATATAGATACAACTCTCCTTTGAGTTCATTGAAGGACTTGGTCATCGGCTCTTAACTTGAAGTGGGCACGTCGGACTCCAAGGAACTCAAATCACATAGATCATGCAAGTTAATTGAATGAACTTAATTCTTGAAGCTTTGACATGAACAGACTTGATGACAGTACATTGGTCGTGCGATTGCAGTGGCGGCCGATCATGATTCCGGCCATGATCAAGGTTTTCAATTCGACAAACGTTACAGGGCGGTGAGAGATATTCTTGTAGGATATTCTACTCCTATAAGTTAGCTAAATCAAATCACAGAAATATCTCCTTTATAGCTATTGTTTCCTAGATTAGATATCTGTACAGCACTATAATTACTTGTACCATTGTAAAGAAGAAATATACGACAATACACTTACCTCTGTTCAGGTGTTATTTTCTAGTTGGTATCAAAGCCGTCCTGAACAGAAATAAACCCTAACTGCTTGTGAAACCTATGTCCATCATGTCTGATATTTCAAAATTATCTAATAACCCTAGTCAGACTACTCCTATAGCCAATGAAGCTAATTCGAGTTGTTACAGTCAAGAGCAAATTAACTGGATCATGAAACTTCTAAAGCTTACATCTGAATCTGCTAATGCCTTAGTCCTCAATCAGGTAATCTTTTTAATGGTTCTAAAGCCCTTTCTTTCTCTTTTCCATACTATTCTACTCGTTGGATAATTGATTCAGGAGCTTCTGATCATATGACTAGTCAATATCATCTCTTTAATACTTACACTCCTTGTTCTGGTCATGAGAAAATCCGCATAGCAGATAGAAGTTTTTCTCCTATAGCCGGCAAAGGTTTGATTCAATTGTCTCCTAATATATCTCTCAAATTTGTTCTTCATGTTCCCAAGCTTGCATGTAATCTCTTGTCAGTCAGTAAACAATCTCAGGACTCTACTTGTACTGTCATTTTTTTTCTAGCTCTCACTGTGTATTCTAGGAATGGACTACAAAGAGGATGATTGGCAATGCTAAGCTTATAGATGATCTCTACTACTTTGTTGAAGAAGACTTAAAGGATAAATAAGCTCAATGCCTAAGTAGTATTAGTTCTATCACTGTTAAAGATGATATTTTGTTGTGGCACAATTTATTAGGACATCCTAGTTTTTCTTATCTTAATAAAATGATGTCTTATTTGTTTAAGTCAATTGATTACTCAAAACTTCAGTGTGAATATTGCATTTTATCTAAAAGTCATAAAGCTTCTTATCCTTCTAGACCATACAAACCTTCTAAACCCTTTTATCTTATCCATAGTGACGTTTGGAGGCCATCAAGAGTTAAAACAATTTATGGCAAACATTGGTTTGTAACCTTTATAGATGATCATACTAGGTTATGTTTGGTGTATCTATTACGTCAAAAATCTGAAGTTGCTCAAGTTTTCAAAACTTTCATGCTTTAATTGAAACTCAATTTCACTCCAAAATTGACATCCACCATTTTGATAATGGTACTGAATATTTCAATGAAGTTCTTGGTAATTTTTTGCAAAATAAAGGCATTTTACATCAATCCACTAGTGTTAATACACCTCAGCAAAATGGAATTGTTGAGAGATAGGACAAATATCTTCTTGAAGTATCTCGTGCCATCATGCTTGGTATGAATGTTCCTAACTATTTATGGGGTGAGGTTGTCCTAACTGCTGCATATCTTATTAATAGGATGCCAAGTCGTGTGCTTAATTTTCTTTCACCTATGGATGTGTTAAAAACAGTGTTTCTTCACACTCGTCTATTTTCAAATCTTCTTCCTTAAGTTTTTGGATGTTTTGTTTTTGTTCATAACTCTAACGTGAACTTTAAACTTGTACTTAGGGCCAAAAAATGTGTGTATATTGGTTATGCACCTTCTCAAAAAGGATATAAGTGTTATAATCCACAAACTAAAAAAAGTCTGGTGTCGATGGATGTCACTTTTTTGGAAAACGAAAAATTCTTTCTTCAGAGGGAGAGTCAAAGTCAGAGTGAGGTAGAAGAAAAGAATTTTAGGATCCTTTACCTACTATGATTGTTGATAACCTTGAATAAAGAAGGACTCAATCTTATTGTTGGACCAAAGGTGGTCAATATTTAGATCCCTTTGTGTTTTGATGATGAACAAAAAAGAAAATGAATTGTGATTATCATAACGTACGTTTTGATACATACAACGTACGTTATAATTGATAAGAAATCAAACAGAAGCTACTGGATGGTTTAGGGCAAAAATAACGTACGTTCTATTAAATCAACGTACGTCATATGGATGATCAACGTACGTCTTAAAAAGATCCACGTACGTCTTGGGTTACTTCAGTGCACGTCTCGACACCATCAATGTAAGCTACATTCACACGAAAAATTTGAAGGCTGATGCACAAATGATCAGCGTATGTTTTACCAAACATACAACATACGTTATGAATGGAAGACAAAAAGAAGATCTGAAAATCAGAGAATGAATGTTTGTCCTCCATGTGGATTGAGACTAAATTCAAGTACAACGGTAAACTGAAGAATTGCAACGTACGTTATATTCAGTGCAACGTACGTCATAATTGATCACAACGTACCTCAGCTTAAGTCAACGTACGGTGAGAGCTCCGGATGAAAATCAGATGCTACTGGATTGAAATTTGATCTTAACAACGTACGTTTTGTTATTCCAACGTACGTCATGGGAGAGTGTGCATATGATCAATGTATGTTAAATGAGTTTACAACGTACGTCATCTGAAGGTGCAATTCACAACATACGTTGTGTAATTGTCAACGTACGTATTGATACTCTGATAGTGCATTAAATGCAACCCAAACTGCCCCACAACGGCTATAATATGTATCACAACGGTACAAAAGATATGAGAAGGGTACAAATACATGCTTGGAAGGTCAGAAAACATAACAAAACATCTGGGCATTGAATTCTTACAACTACCAAGCATCAAAGCATTGAATTTCTCATTTATTGATACAAGTGTATTTTTTCTTCAATTTCATTCTTCATTTGCTTATATCACTAGCTTATAATCTATTGGTGAGTGTTTGTGAACACTTTTAAAAGAGTGATTGTGAGAGGGATCAATGGTAGATCCTTAGGTTGGTTTTTGTTCTTGAACCGAAATCAAGAACCTTGTAAGAGTTCTCACTTAGCTAGAAAGTGAAGTTGTAATCTTTGAGAAGATTGATAGTGAAAATCCTAAGTGGTGATACTTAGGTAGTGGATGTAG
>CAODLS010512953.1:0-10016 GCA_948243855.1 Flueggea neowawraea
CGAAATATTTCAAAGACAGAGGATCACTGCTCTTGCCAAAAGCTCAGATGATTTCCCAAAAACAAATTTATTATTTTTCACCAAAAATCCAGAAGGATTTCAAAAACAAATTCAAGTCAAACAATTCCTTACGTATACCAAGTTTTAGGATTCGAATCCTTTGATAAATTTGGTTTACATGCTAAGGTCATAGCACGACAAAAATATATAATTTAAAGAGACAACTTCTGTGTCTGAAGTTGCCATCCACCCAGCTGGATGCCAAGCTTCCAAACCCCAAATCACTGACCACCGATCGATGGCTGGTCACCTCGAAAATCAAACTAAGCTGAAACAAAGTATTTACAAATAGATAAAACTCGATGACTGTGGCAACACAAAATATGCATGAAATGCAAACGCAGACTCAAATGCCATCGGCATCAGAAATCCTATTTTGATCGAAGATTTAGCACTCACGGACCAAAAATCGAAGCATATGGAAAATTACAATTTGGTCCCAAACTTTGTAAAATTATAATTCAGTTCCAGGGACATCATAAAATTAGAAACTAATCCTTAAAGTTCTAGCGAGACTCTCATGGAATTAGAATTCCCAAATGAATCCTCAAACTATCCAAAGTCACAAAACTAGTCCAATTTCCTCAAAATTACACATCTATGCCTTAAGTTTTTGAAATTACAAAGATATACCCAATTTCCTCTAACAACCTACAAAACCCATTTCAATAGAAACACCCAAAATCTGAAACCCATTTCATTTTCAGCCTGAAACAAATTTCAGAAATTTAATGCATGAAATGAGTGAAAAGAAGTGATTAGAACTGAAATCTTACCTCCAAAGATGTTTAGGAGCGTTTGGGTAGCAATGAGAGGCAGAGAGAATTGATCCAGAATTAAGAGAGAGTGAAAAATAGCGTTTTCAAATGTGAGGGGTAGGGTTTTGTTAAAAATGACCACGATTGAAACACATCATTTCAATATTCTCAAAGGCAATGTATGTTATTTTCTCACGCAAAGTACTTCTTGGTGTCACAACGTACATTATAAAGTGTACAACGTACGTTGTTGTGGTAAAAAATGCATCCAGTAGCTTTTGTTCTGCGAAAATGATGATCAACGTACGTCAAAAAATTCACAATATATGTTTTTCTCAAACAACATATGTCTTACCTTTGCACAACTTACGTTGTGCAAGTTTTTTAGACAACTTATGTCTTGGAAGAGGCTAACGTATGTTGTTCTTTGCCAGGTTGCTTCTCGACGTCCTTCGCTCGCGCACAAGCGTGGGATCATTCCTGGGGCTCAACAACACCCAACCTTATAAAGATAACATATTTTAAACGCCCAAACATCATCTCGATCCTTCGAGAATCAAATCAGAACTAAGATCATTCGAAATCGAATGACGCGACCAAAGAGCTTGCCAGATTTGGTCGGAACACTACAGAGATTTGACCGAAACAGAAGGGATATTACATTTGATAATAGTAGGAAGAACTTAAAAAAAATCAGAATTTAAATATTTCAAGTCTTTTTATAATCGCTAATAAATAATGACTTATTTTAATCAATTAGTATAAACTACTGAATATAATTTAGTTAGATTTTTTAAGTCAAACTATCATTTGACACACACAGTTGAAAATATTTTAAAACATCTACCCCTCTGTCTCTTTGTTATAACTAAACTCAAAGAAAGTTGAGCAATGTAATGATATCACAGACGTAGAAATGCAAGCAATTTGTACAAGCTATTCGAGTCAAATTATGCTGCCGAAAGACTTGTGACTAGAGTTGCGATAATATGGTCTGGTTTCAAATTTTGTTGTATGCTGGCACAATGTTTCTCCCAAAAACATTTAATTGTTTCACTGCTCTTAACATTCAAAAAGCGTTTAAATTTGAGAAAATTACACCCCTTATGTTTTTTGGACATTTTATTTTCACATATATAACGCAAGGGATTATATTTCCTGTTTTGGACATTTTCATTAAAATTTCACAAATGAAATAATATATATTCTTCTAATTGTCAGTTTCCCTCGCCTTTCTCTATCTCACGCTTTTGTCTCTCTACCCTCTCTCTTCTCTCTCAAGTCTGCACACTACCTCTCACCTCTGCCTTGCGATCTCTGTTGTCACTTAGCAAGATCCGCCGCCTCGATTGTGTTGTCATTCTTTTCGTTTGACGCCTCGTCCGCTTCTTCTATTCTTCTTCCTCATCCGACGCCTTGTTCCACGACCAGGAGAGAGAGAAAGAGAGAGAGAGAGAGCGAGCAAGTGAGTGGGAGAGAGACCTACATTGCGATCTTGAAGTGGAGATGGGAGTGGTGCCTATAGTGGGTGTTGAAAGGGGCGACGATTAAGGTTTTTCTAGCTGCAGTCATATGTAGAAGGAAGACATGTTCTATTATAACAATTAATTAATTTTTTTTTTACTGTACTCATTTTGTTCTAGTTTGTACTTGCTTTGTTATCATTTTGTACTCATTTTTTGTAAGCATTTTGTTGGTGTAATCAACAAGTTTTAAATAACTTGTACTCATTATGTAAGCATTTATTTGTGAATGTACTTGTTTTGTACTTGTAATTTTACCGAATAATAAAGAAAATATTAAGCTTTCAATCCCTAATTTTTTAGGTTGTACTCATTTTTGTTCCTCTTCTGTATTGGTTTTTTTAATTTTTTGTAAGCATTTGTTGGTGTAATCAACAAGTTTCAAATCACTCTTACCCATTATGTAAGTATTTATTTGTGATGTACTCATAATTTTACCTATTAATAAAAAAAATTAAAATATATTTTATTTTTTTATTTGTACTTATTTGTTGGTGTTTTGTTCTCATTTTGTTGTTGTACTCGTTTGTTCTCGTGTGGTTCTCGGTTTATACTCATTTTCATTGGTAAAAGAGTGTGGTTAACACAGTCAATTTTTCCACACATAGTCAACATGCGATCAAATTGTGACATTTTTGAATACTTTTATCCGTGTTTCCATTTTTGACATGTTTTTAACATGTGTGTTGTAGATTTGTGTTTTAATTTTTTGTAATTGAATATTTGTGTGGTTTTCCCTTTAAATTTCTCAAATATACGTATCATAATTCGTTTCCAAAATAAAACGAGGCCCGGCATCTTTAAACTTAGTGACATTAAAATACTTGACCTATATGGATTTTTTTTTAGAATTAAGTTAAATTGATTTATTCAGTCCACAAATAATTGCACTGCCCAAAGCAATAAGGCCCTCCTCTACTCGTAGTACTGAAACAAGTTGGCCACTTGACCTCTATGAAATTATTTGATATATATATATAATCTTATGTCCTACTTACAAGGCTACAAAAACATTAACAAGTTATGCGTGTATATATAATTTTCTTTGAAGCCGCCATACACCATTGTAGATTATTCTTTTTGTGATTCCGCGGCGCACAGCAATAGGCCACAAAAAAGAAAAATTGTTTTTTTCATTTTAGTTCATTCGCTAACCAGAATCTGAAAAACCAGACAACAAAACGACAAAAACAGAAATAACTGCCACGTCGACATAGCTCCAAAACTTTCGATTACAAGTGGGTCCAACGAACGGTGATCTTTCGCTGTCTTAGTGCCACGCCTTGTGGTATAGCGTCAACCAACGTTGACAAAAGATGTGACAACGTTATTGTTGGTCCCGTATTCAATCCTCTTCTTTTCTAGGGTTTGGTCTCATTCTTCCAAGCAAGCCGTAATGGCGACGTTTAATTAGGAGGAGAAGATGATGAGCCAATTGCTTTGCTGCCAGATCAAATCCTATCCGGGTCTTTCCTTTCTTTTCTATCTTGTTTTTTACTTTCTTTTTTGTGTTTTCCATGTTGTGGATTCAATAATTGATCAAAACCAATGGTTTGGGGAATCTTTGTGTTTGGTCAATTTGGATTATTTGTCACATTTTGCAGTTACCACGACTTCAATTAGCTTTTACCTTCACATAAATTAGCTATGAGTACCCTAATCCAATTGGGTTAATTTGTTGACAAATCCAAGAATTATATGATTAATAATTCTAAAACAATTTTTATTTGCCTTTTGCTCTTTAATAGATTGAACTTGTTTAGAATCAACAAGTCTTGAATTAACACCATTGATCTTATTTAATAACATTGCTCAAAAATCTTCCTTGTAAGTGTACCTCTCAATTTTTTGGATTTTTTAGGTTCAATCCTTAATCATTCCAAAATCCAAAGTCAATACAAATAAGTTTAAGGTTAACAATTTTTGATATGATAATAATATTATTAAAGATTATAGAATACACGATTATAATACTATTAGAAAGTAATATAAAGGAAGAAGCGTCCTTTTGAATAAACAGAACATCTTGCAAAATTATTGGTATTCATAGGAATAACTTTATCATCAAACATTTTATATTTATATATAGTATTTCTCATCATCAAATGTGTCTGACCTAGTTAAGTATTGTCTATGCCAATCACAGTAGCTGCCACATTCTTAAAAATTCTTGGTGATGCAAAAAAAATATGTTCTCGCAAGTGTCATGGAGTCAGGGCCTCATCGGCTCGATCCTGTTTATACGTGTAAGTTATCTCAGCTGTGATCCTTTTGTCGACACAACAGTTATAACTTTCAGTTTAAAAAGCAGCAAAGAATTCTTTTAGTGGATAAATACCCTTATGAATGGATAATAAGATACGAATCTCCATCCGTTAGTATTTGTCTAACTGAATAAACGGATTTGTCGATTGTAAAAATTCAAAAGGATTTTGTCAAGATATGATGTTATCAAGAGTTTTTTTTCTTAAGGCATATCAATTTTTTTTTAACATGTACATGATTTTCGAATTTAAATGAGAACATAATTAATTCCAGGTGGTATGGTCAAAAAAACACATCCTAATTCACGAGATTGGGATTTTAAATATTTAATTGTTATTGACGTGCACTTTAAAAATTACTAGTGCTGAAAGTTGACCTGACCTACTAGTTTGGTTTGTTAAATTATTTATACCACTTGATAGCATATATATATATATATATATATATATATAGTTATTGTATAATGACATGGGATGAGTTAAGACTTGTAAGTCTAGTTCAAAGTTTATGAGTTTGAACAGAGCCTAATAAGAAAAGTAACAATAACAATGTGCAAACAGAGCTTGCACAAGTAGTGGATCATCTATCCTCCACCTTGACAAATAACAATGCACCTTTTATTTTTTTTTGTGAGTAGAATATACTTCGTCTTTTAGTTAGGAAAAGAACTAACTTGACATCGAAAAGTAGGCGAGAGTGAGTCTTTGTCCTAGTAAGAGCCCTGGACATAGGAGCCGAGGAGCTCAAGAGCACATAAGTACTAGAACAATGAAGCACTTGAACTGAAAAAGAGCTCAGCCCTTCAATATGAGTAGTTGAGGCGCTTAAACCTTGGCCTTAAGAGCTTAGAAATGAAAGATCCTATACTCAAAAACATTTTCTTGCCTAATAAATAAAATTGTTGTATTTAGGCATTAACTGTCTAAACTAATTTTTTGAATTTCATTCGAATTGTATATAATTCAACTTTTGCATTTAGATATGTGATATATTTATATATAGAATGAAATTAGTGAAATTATTTATTTATTTATTTATATGTATGACATCTACATATTTTCATGGGTAAGTGTCGATAATATATTTACACATATCATATCATAATATATCTAATATATAATTCTAACAAGATAGAGGATAGAAGTCATTGAGGTAGTTAACCTAAATGATTTAATTAATTTTTCTAAATTTTTAGTGTTTTATCATATTTAAATTATAATTTTTGGTTAAATTATTAGTGCATCAAATTCATTTAATTATAATTGTGATTAATTAGTGCCATTATCTACTAGAGAAGTCCAAAAGTTTAAAGATTATAATTTTTCAATTTTATGAAGATTATATCATTTAATTGTTTTTCTAAGTTATTAATTGGTTAATTAATGAATGAATATGAGTATTAATTTTTTAATTACTAATAAAGAGCAATAGTTTTTTTTTCTTTAGATATAAAAATAACAAAAAAAGCCTTATCTTTTTTTTTTTGACATAAAAAACCTTATCTTTTAAAAAGTCACAAAAATATACCGTTCATATACTTTAAATTTAATTATTGATAGAAAATTATAAGATTTACATCATGATTTAATAACTTCACTCAAAAATTCATTCAAAAAAACTCCATTATGTGACAAAAATTGATTTTAGCTTAGCCAAATTGTTAAATTTCAGAATTATTTACATACATTGTCATTAATTAAGTAAAATTATTCTAATCTTTTTCCTAAATATAGGCAAATCAAATAAACAAGACAACCTTTTGACTAGTTGATATATAACCAGTGAAATCTCTTAATACCATTTGGAAGAATTAATTACAATAGCCTTTACTAGAAGTGCAAACAACTTATTCCAAACATTTGAACTTCAATTAAAACACAATCATTGACCACGAGAATCACCAAAAAAACATGGTATATTTGTTATATATAACATATAATGTTAGAATCTTATTATCTAAATATTATTTTAAGCGGATGAGGAATATATATAAGAATCAATTATGTTAAAAGAGAAGTTGCCAATCTTAAATCTTTGATTAAGGACCTTTTTTTTAAATTTTAATTAGTGTCGGTTTGATGGACCCAATAGCGGCGCAAATTAAAAAGAAGTATATTTTTACGCTTTTGACTATAAAAAATATAATACATAGATTTATTTTTGTATTATGTCCCTTGAAGATTGTGCATTAAATCCAATTATTGAGGTATTCGCCGCTCTGATCTAATAAACTCTCACAATTTTGCCTCTAAAAAGATATCTTAATAGTTTGAAAAAGAAAAATAATTATAAGCGACCTTTTACCACTATTCTTGAATAATATGGAAATATAACAACGCAATTTCTAAATTAATGGAGTTTCGTTGTCAACCTAAGTTTCGAGACTTACTGTTGAGAAGATATGTGATCAATTTTTGTGGCTGGGTTTTTATGCCATGTTTGGTTGCAAAATAAGTGATTTATTTAATTGGTAAAATACGCAACTTAGGCCACATTTAGTTTATCATGTCGCTTCAGGAGAACAAAGGCTGTTTATTAGTTCTCAATCATTTTGTCATTTCCCCATTTCAAATGTGGATTTGAATATTTCACCACAAAATATAATATCAAGTTTCATGTCAATTTTTTTGAAAAGAAAATATTAGTAAAAAAGCATATATATATATGTAGAGTTGTTGCCGGTTTCGGAACCGCAGGTTCCTGTTCAGGAACCGACGGTTCCAATTTATAGAATAGAAGAACCTCCCACGGTTTGGTTCGGTTGCGGTTCGATTCCGGTTTCAATTTAACTGGTTTTAACTAGTTTAATCGTCGGTTCAAGCGCCAGTTCCGCTTTGGTTCCTTCTTTTTTTCCAAAAATTTTGTTTTTAATCCTCTATTTTATCCCTTCAAAATTTTCGGTTTGTAAATTTTGTTATATTCAATAATTAAACCTCTGGAAGTTTCACTCTAAAGTGAGTGACATGTGTCTGAGCGAAAAGTGAGATTTGACTGGGCTCTTCGTTTCCACTCAAGCTAGGTGGAAAGTCCCTCTTCTGCATGGCGACAAGGTATTCTGGATTTAGGCCAGAAGAGCTGAATGGTCCCGCCATGAGGATTAGTGGGATTGCGCCTTTTGAGGTGATCACATGAATTGATCTTTAGCTTTCTTTCGGTGGAAATCAATCATCAATAGTCCTGGAATCTATCTTTTAGGCCTTGACAGATAGTCTGCAATTATGTTGTTGGAGCCTTTGATATGTTTTACGTCGAATTCATATCGATTGAACTAGTCATTCAGTCTAAGGTATTGACCATCTAGTACCTCTTTGTTTTTGAACTCTAGGATCCTGGGAAACGATAAGTTGTCTATTTCAATTAGGAACCTATGTCCAATAAGATGGAATCCAAAGCATCTGATTCCATACTTGACTGCCAGTATTTCCCTGAAGATAGTGTGATAGTATTTCTCTGCATCAGAGAATTGTCAACTAGCATGGCCACAATACTCTCTATTGCCATTCTTGTCTTCTTTTAATAGAACAGCTCCCCAGTATTCATCACTGGAATCAGTCTGTAGGACCCGCTTTCCTTCTCCGGGAATCTTTAAAGCTAGCGACTTTTTGCACAGTTGCTTCAATTGTTGGACAACTGTAGTCTGATCTATTCTCCAAGGTGGGACATTCTTCTTTAGCATCTTAGACAGCTAGCTAGTGTACTGCGCCACGTGCGGTATGAAGTGTCTCACATAATTTACAATCCCAAGAAAGGGTTGTATCTCTCTTCTGGTGAGATCCTTATCAGCAAACTGTTCAAGTCCTTCCGCAATGTGAGGTCCAATCTGGAAGTGTCCATTTTCAAATGTTAAGCCCAAGAACTTGATCCTGGGCTGGACTAGTATGCTTTTCTTCCTGGATAGTATAATGTCATGGTTGTCCGCACAAGTAAAGAATTCAGTAATCAAAGTCTCATTGACTTTCTCATCCTCAGAGAATAGGAGGATGTCATCAATGTAGACCAGTGCTGAATAGAGAATAGGCTCAAAGATCATGGGCTTTCTCATCCTCAGAGAATAGGAGGATGTCATCATACTTTGATTGGAGGATTTTTACCTTCAAGTGAGGAACATCGAACTGATGTGTAGATGGACTAGGTGTAGCCTTGAACACCTCATGATAGTCTGACGATGTTGAGCTGTTAGAATACTCCGTCTCTGTATCAGAGCATAACATCGTGAATACTGTTTCTTGTGGGTCCACCTCGCTTCCCTGCTCCGAGAATATGGATTCAAGATCTTTGTCTTGTTTTAATGGAACAATCTTCATAACCTGCTTTACGAACTTAGTAGATTTCTCCTTGTTGGGGTAATTACGAGAATAATGTCCTTCCTAACCACAGAGTATGGCTTGAAATGTCTCATGTGATAAACTCCTTCTGCTCTAATAGTGAGCTTCTTTAACTTGCTAATCACATCGAACCCAATATGCATGTCCTTCCTTGTGAGCTATGTGCCAACAACATGAGTCCAGACTGCTACTCCTGGGAGTTCGTATTTATGAAAAACAAGGTGAAGATCTTGAATCCAGTAAAGAAGCTCACTATTGGAGCAGAATGAGTTTATCACAGGTGACATTTTAAGCCAGACTCTGTGGTTCAGTCTCTATACAGCCTTACTCCTACAGTCTCAGGAGAACATCAATTGATGACGAGATATTCCCATTTGTTCTCTGAGAGTCATGCAAACTTCTCACATCCAAAACTACTGTGGAAGAATCAGGAGTTTTTAATTAAACTCTCGTTCAAGAAGAATGAAGACGTCAATCCTACCAAAGCAACTCATCCAGGGATGATGCCATCTGACACAATCCTTGGTAAGGAAGAATGTCTACAACTACTCCAACAAGGCCTCATTGAACCTACTACCAGTGACTGGGCTTGCCAAGTCGTTTACATCAACAAACGGAGTGAGCAGGTCAGAGGAAAGAAGTGGCTTGTAATTGACTACAAGCCCCTAAACATATTTCCGAGGGATGAAAAGTTCCCTCTTCCAAAGATCCAGTCCTTACAAGTCTATATCCAAAAGGCCAAGGTGTTTTCAAAGTTTGACCTCAAGGCAAGTTTCTGGCAACTTGGAGTCCATCCAGATGATATGGCCAAAACAAACATTAAAATATTACAACAACGGGAAGAAAGTGACCAGACTTATAATAAAATTTTCAATTGTTATTATATTATTATTATTGAGTAGATATAATATGAATGTTAAACATTTGCAATAAAAATAATAAATTAAACAAGATAATAATAAATTGTTCAAAGTCTTACTTGCAGATAAAATGTAAGGAGAAAGATTGTAACTGTAGAAGCAACAGGAAGAAGAAACACTTGAAAAAATTCCTTAAGTCCTCTGGCTCATCAAGATACAGGCCTT
>CAODLS010513044.1:0-11691 GCA_948243855.1 Flueggea neowawraea
CGCTCTCCAGAAAGCTTCTTCCGCCGTCATTAACGCCGTTAAGTTACTCCCATTCCCTTCCTCCTCCTCCGTTAAGTCTCCTTTATTGCAGAGTAAAACTCGGAAAGGATCGCTGCTTCCACGTAGCCTGTCGCGGAAGCTGTTCAAGAGAAGTTTCTGGAGAAAACCTGAGAGAGAAGAGAACGATGAGATCAAACGGTGGAGATTGTTCCGAGAGTTCCTGGAGGTACAAGATAAACCGTCCAAGCGAAATAATATTGCTGAGATTACTAGTAGAAGGAGTTCGACCAGTAGTTCGAGTAACAGTAACAGTAAAAGTGACCGCTGGACTGAGAGCGAGTTCACCGGTGACAGTCAAAACGAAGCCGTGGAAGCTAAAACTGATTCAGTTGAGCAGAAAGTCGGCGAGAGAGTAGCCGCCGCAGACGGTGGGGATTCCTCCGTGGCCTACTCTGATCAAACTGCAAAGGTGCGTGAATTAATAGTTTTTTATATTAATTTTATATAATAATATCTCTGTCTGTTGGTGAGCTCTCTCTGATTGGTCCGTATTATTCGATTTTCTATCTCCATTCTTTATCATTAAAATTGGCGTGGAAGTAGAACCGTGTCAGAGATTGAACTCTAAGTAAACAGGGGTGTGGAAATGTTTAATTTGGTCGGTTCAAATGTAAAACTCGGGTCGACTCTCATTGCCAAACCAAACCGTAAAGAAAAACTATATAAATTGTTAATTATGAAATTATTTTAATTTTAAAAAGTTTCAAAAATTCATGTTTTTTATACTGATTTTTAGTTCCATTAATTTGGTTACTGAACTAGTTTGAGTTATTTGGCTTTGTTCTGAATTGAATTGATCGAACAAAATAATTCGAAAAATTGATAATTTTAATCCAAATTGCAGTTTATTTTATTCTTATTGAATTTCAGTTTCGTCAATATGTAATTACTAAATATTTTGGGTCATTTGGTTTTGTTTTGGATCAAATTGACCGAACCAACGGTTATATAACCTAAAAGAAATAGTACTGAAATTGCTTTACAAATAGAGAGTCTAGAATTCTAATTAAAACTTCATTTTATTTATTTGCTTTTTGGTTCTACTAATTGGGTTGCTAGAATAGTTTGATTTATTTGGTTTAGTGCTGAACCATATTGACCGAACCGAGGAGGTTAATTGGTTAAATAGCGAAAACCAAAGAGGAGTGGCAGTAGGGATTAGTGAAGGTTAAATTAGGGATTTTACGGTTTTAAACACCTGGGGCTGGGGTTGGATTTGCATAAGTTTCACGCGTGCTGTATATAAAGAACAACCGAATAGGGTCCACTCCGGTCTATCAAATTAAATGCTAACGGCCAGTAGGCGTGCCTATATTATCACTACACGTGGCCCGTCACTAGATCTACGGCTGTAAATCTTTCACAGTAATCAAGTATCATGAACCTCGAGACATCGAATTATTCCTCCTATTTGAAATTACGATTCTAGAAAAAAGTGGGAAAGGTTGGTTGATGGTTGTTGGTCCATTACTAGGGAATTTGGTATGGGTAGTTTTGGAATGAAAAAAAAGTGAGTCCATTTCTTCAATTATTATTCTGGTTTGGTGGGTTGGTTCTGGATTTTGGTTGGGGCAGTATAGGGAAGTAATGGTATATAGTAAACTGTGGTGTACTTTCGTGTAGACATGTAAAATTTGAACTAAAATTGATAAATTGAATTAGAATTAGATTGGTCAAAATCGGTTGAAACTATAACTGAACCTGGGGGATTGAGGTTTAGGTTCCGGTTTCATTTATCTAGAAATCTTCGAACAAGCTATTTGAACATCCATTTTCCTTTTTTTTTTCAACTCTATAAATATCTCTACCCTATTCCTACCAATTTCACACTATTTTTTCTATCTCAAAAATTTATTTTGCTTTAAATTGTTCTTATTAATTATTTATATATTTTATTATTGTAATTATGTGTTTTATATTTCTCAAAGTTATTTTTTGTAATTAGATTTTTCAAATTCCTTCTACTTTTTTTACTATAGTTTAATTTAGCTATTTTGTTATTTCATTACATTTAATAAAATTTAATAAATTTTTTAATTTTATTTAAAATTATGTGATGTAATTACTAGTAGAATAATTAATTTGTTTGAAAATAATTTTAAAAAACTTTGGAATACAATGTATTATTGGTACTATAATTAATTATTAAATATAATAAAATCTACAAACTGAAAAAAAAAATTGATCAGATAAAATAGCGGATTAAAAATAAATATTTTTTTAAAAAAATGAACTAGAACCAAAACTAACTGTTGAACCGGTCAAAACCGATCAAAATAAAAACCAGAACCGGACCACACCGTGAAAATTATGGTATGGTTTCGATTTTTTATTCTAAAAATCGAAACCACCGATTCTTGAACCAAAACTAAAACCAGAACCAGCGGTTTCTAAACCGGCAACAAGTCCACTTGTGTGTAAGAGCATGAAATAACAATTAATTGATGATAATGATGTTAGCTAACATTAAAAAAGTGATTAATGATGTGGGGAAGGGATCAAGTTTAATAATAGTATAAGGTAGACAGATGTCATGTTGTTGTCTGGTAGTGAGTTGACTTTGCCAACTAAGATAGTGTTGGGATTTGCTTCTTGAGTCTCGTCTTCATCTTGCAATAAAATATCTCTTTGTTCGAAAACTTTTGGTGCTTATTAGTGAAATAGTTGCAATGATGCAGTCTTTGGGTTTAGCTAAGGTGACAGAAGTTTAGATGACATTTGTTTTTGAGGTGGGTAAAATTTTTAATTATCTATCAAGGTTTAAAACTTCATCTTTGATGTTGAGATTCAAAATTTTTGGTTAATTAAGCAGGAGGGTCCGAGTTTGACTAAAGTGGAATCGAATTTAAAATAGAAAAGTGAGAGATTAAAAAGAGCAAGTGGAGCTAACGGATATTTTAAGGGTTCGTTGGATATCCGATGGAGTTTGACGGATATTAGAAGTTAGTCATGTGTTTGAATTGATCAATATCTTGAAAACAAAGTAGTTATATAAATAAGATTGAAATGTTTAAACAAATACTAATACCAAACATTGGTTTTGTCAAATGAAAATTAATATTGAGTGGACATTCCTTCAATTATTTTTATTCAATATTATGATACTATACTAAGTCCTCAACTCCTCATTGGACCTAATATCAAACATTTCCAGAGTTGTTAGTTATCACCTGTCGTTGAAGTTGTGTCTAGCTAACTTGTGGATTAGTCAACAACCACAGAATTAACATTATTAGGCCCACAAATTAGAATTAATGATTTTCTTGATCAACCATATTCTGACCAAATAAATAATTAAGTATTATAGTTTCAAAACTGGCCAACGAAGCATGCAAACCATGTAAGAGTTCACTTTTCATTAATTTTTTAACTTAATGTTGTGAACTTTTCATTAACATATTATAATTTTTTAAAAAGTGCCACTTTCTATTTTTTATTTCATTTTGACAGTTTATTTTTTTATCCACTCTTAAATATACCAAAAAAAAAACACATCGTTCCAAATAATTGTTTCAGTAAGAGTTTCCAAATATGATCATAGCTCTGTAGTGTGTCACTTAATTCTATATTTTTCTTTTCAGAAAATTTATAAAAAGTTTCATGTAATACGAACCATTTTGTAGAACTCTCTTAAATTTCACTGAAAAATTGGAGATATATACCAATTTTATGGGAATTACTGTGGTAGGCCGTCAGTAGTGTCGGCAGGGTATGGAGTTGCCGTTTAAGGTCCAATTGTAGGAATATGACAAGATTCATGAGATTACCCAAATGTTGGAATGTCTGGACATGATTCACTCATAGCCCCAACCCTCATTCATCTTTGCATGTATCATCAATGTCAAGTTGCTTTCCTTATCTTTACAAATCCAACCTCATTGCTCATATTACGCAAATTTTAATGGCACCTAAATTCAGGTCTCCAGATCTTTCTTAGGACTTGTTTGGTTGGGCTTAAGTGGATAAAAGAAGTACTACTTCCCGAGAAATAGATAAACTTCATTTGTTTAATTGAACAAAGGAAGTTAAATTTTCCGAGAAGTCAAGTACTTAACTTCCTTTTGATTTCGAGAAGTAACATCTTGAGAAGGGGTTAATAAGTCTAACTTTCTTAATAACCAGCCAAACATTTTACGAATATATCATCAAAATATTATTTATTTATTTTTAAAATTTTATAAATCATTTCAATAATAAATTTTGATAAATTAATTTATAAATAAATTTTTGATAAAATATTTTATAAATAAATTTCAATTTTATATAAGTTATAAAAAATATTTTATATTTTTAATATTTTCAAAATATGTTTTATATGATATATTTTCATTAAATTAAATAAATAATTTTTGTCAACTTTTAAAAAAAAAATAGTCTTTATTATAGAATTGTGTGAAAAATAAATGTAGTTTTATTTCTCATAAGAAAAAATATGTTATGTAATAAAAATAAATATTTTTTCTTTAATTTTTTTATATTTTTAATTTAAATTTTATAAAAATAAGGGTATTATTGATTTTTTTTAATTAACTTTCTGGAAAATATAATTTTAAACTAAACACAATAAATTTTATTTTTTAACAATTTAACATACCAACCAAATATATTTATAAATTATTTTTTAAAAAATTATTTTCTAATAAATAACTTTTTAAAAAGTTAAACCAACCGAGCCTTAAAAACTACTAATGTTGACCATGATATAAGAGATGATAAGCACTATGAATGGATTACAAAAATGGAGAATCACAAACTGAAAGAAAGACCAAAGGACAACGGAAGGCTGGGATTTTGAATAGACTGTAAAATAAGCCCATAGCACCGGGGAGAGAGCTCCACTAAGAAGAGTCTATTGGAGTTTTATTTTGAAGTATTACTCTTTATTATAAAAAAATGTGAATATAAAAATAAGTATTGGAGATATTCTTAGATGATAAAAATTAAGTTTAACCTTAACCCAACTCTTATCAAAACAAATGAAAATTGGTTAGGTGAATCCGAATTGTAAAATAAACATAAATTTTTATATATTAAAATGGGTAGCATATTATTAATTCCATTTTGTATTGGAAATAGAGGAATTGATGCTTGTTGTATCAGTAACTACAGAATCTTATTCTAATTTCCCCCTACCTATCAGGATATGGACATTGGAGGGCACAAGAGATATTGATGATCAGTAGTTTTGCCCTAAATTGAACGGGAATTTTTATTACTCGAATTAATTAAACAGTATTTGACCATTAATAACAAAGCTGATGGTAATTACTTGACCATCTTGGTCACTCAAATGGTATTTAAAAGTAAAAAACAAGTGCTTGAATGTGTTAAAGATAAACACGATCTTCATCGTCTAGAACCCTATTTTTGAACCCTTTCTTTGCAAAGCTTTATTAAAGGTTCTTTTAGCAGCTAGTTGATAATTAAGAATATTGTCGGGGATAGTCAAGCTTGAAGAATTTAGAAACAAAGGAAGGACAGAAAAATGGTCTAGTACTCTAAAGCTAGATTACTAAACTAATTAAAGTCCATACAATCTTCAACAAGAAACTGTAAAAAAAAAAAAACATTGACAAAAATGCTCTTAATTATGATCTTATTTGAGTGGATCGCATGCATCACAGGATAACATTAAGTTTGTTTAAATCAGAAACCGAAAATCTGGGATATTTGTTTGAAGTACATTTAGTAGAAGTTGATATATAATTAAGTAGGTTGTATGTATAATAGTGAAAATGTATTAAGAATGACACATATATTTTTAGACGTAAATTGTTTTATCCTGAATGCAATATACCTCAAACAAACGCCACAATTGAATATATAAAAACGAAAGTGTTAATATACATTTTTTCTACATATGATTTTTTGATCTACTAAATGAAGAAACAATTAGAAATTTTTAAAATTATGCTGAATTTTTTTAATGAAGGATACGGTAGCCTTTATCGACCTAGGGGTGTAATCGAGTCGAGCCGAGTTTTGGAGTGTTCAAACTTGCCTCGACTAAAATTTGTCAAGCTCGAGTTTGAACTCGAGCTCTTCCTCGAGCTCAAAAGCTTGTTCAAGCTCGGCTCGTTACAAGATTTAAGAGCTACGAGCTTGTTTGCGAGCTTTTTGAACTCGGCTCAACAAAAACTCAAATAAAATCATAAACTATATTTCAAATTCAAATTGGACAAAAGTTCTAAAAATAATACATTTAAGTTTAGATTTGTTCAATAAAATCATATCGAGTAATGCAGTTAAATAAAAAGCTATTAGAAATTTCAATTTATTTCACAAATTCAACATAATATTAGACTTTATGTGAGCATACTTGTATTTTTATAGATATAGTTGATTAGTACAAACTTGCACTTTTGTTGATGTAACTCAAATATTAAATAATATTCCAAACATAAGTTTTTTTTTTCATAATTTAGTTTAAAACATATATAAACATATATACATTTATATATACATATACACATGTATATATATAAACAAGCTTACAATTGAGTTTGTTCACGAGTATTGTTCATGAATATATAAACGAGCTTGTTCGCGAGCTTTTCGAGCCGAGGTTTTTGATGTTCAAGCTCGACTCATTTATTGATTCAAACTTACAATTTTGTTCAAACTTGACTCATTTATTAACGAACTGAGACAAAATAAATTTTTATTCGAATAAATCAGTCAATTAATTAAAATGGTGCCCTACCCGTACCAACTGACTTATCAAATGACCACGTTTGTGGACACAAAATGCCACTTCAGATATCATATATGCGTTGGATGCCACGTGGCAAGTGGCACCCAAATTTGACATAAAAAAAAAAAAGAAGATAAACAACCGACTAAACTGTACACGCACCTTCAAAACGTACTTGTATTGCATGTACACTTTACTCTTTTCAGATCCAACTGTACCACAAAACTTTTCTTAATAAGGGTAATCCCAATGAGTCCCCATTAGCAGCCTCTCTCTCCATAGGGGAGTGGCTGTTGTCCTCATGCGGCTGGTGGAATCCAGGTGCAACTGTCCCTTTTTTTAATATTTTAAATGTTCCAATTGTCAAAATGATCGTTGGAGTCTTAAAAAGAAATTAATTTTTTAAAAGGGCCATTCTTTTAATTTTTTTAAAAAATGAAAAAATTATTATTTTTTATTTATAAATATTTTATCTTCATTTTATTTGTCTTTTACATACAATTTTATTTTTTTCTCTTTTCTTATTAAATACACACAATCTCAATTATAATTTTTCTTCTTCTTTTATCAAATAGATCCAAATCACTATCAAATTTTCTCCCAAAACTCTAATCCAAACAATACGTCAAATTCTTGAAACTATTCATATATTTTTTTACCTAATTTTCAAAATTCTCCAAACCTCTCATATCCATTATATCCACACAAAAAATTCATATTCTCAAAATTCTCAACATGCACCCAATATATCATCATATCATTTTTTTTTCTCTATCGAAATTTTACAATCAAAATTTGAAAAATTTTACCTATCCTTACTTTTCATTAAATATTTCAACTAGTCTGTGACATCTCACACTTCAAATGTGGAATTCATATTCAGTGTCTGGTCCTCAAAGCCCTACAATATATGTTCAACAGCAAATTAAGAGTTTTAATTTAAATGAATTACACAATTTAAATGAGGGTGAAAAAGTCAATTGTGGGCACTGAATGATGATCAAATGTTTGTGAAAACTTGAAGTACTATTTTATGCGACAGTGTTGATCAATCCTCACATCATATGAGAATTAAACAAAAAAATAATTCTCAATATATTTATTTTTTATAAGTCATTTTATCATCCTACTGAGTATCTAAGTACTTTCGATTATTTGAAGCTAGAAATGATTTTAATATTAATGAATGATAAAATTATTAATATTTTCCTCGTATATTTGATAAGTTCACACTCCCTTTTGGAGTTAGCCAAAATTTTGTCTATATCTATCCACATAAACCTTACGAGTTGGCTAAAATTTTGTCCATATTCATCCGATTAATCTTGTTTGTAATTTGCTCTGAAAAATTTAAGAGTAGATTCTAGAATTGTTTGTATGACATTTAATTCCTCAATATTGTTTAAGTTACTCCACACAAATTAAAAGGCGCTATTTTTTTAAGGGAAAAGCTAAAAAATATTCTAAAAATTTTTAAAATTTAGAAATATAAAAATATTCAAAATGTATATAAAAATGCTAACTCATTTAATACAATTACATAAATATTAAAATTTGAGTTTTTGACTGCTTGTTGATCATGAGTCAAAAAATGACCGTGCACCAGAAAAGTTTGACCACAAGATAGAAAATGAGTAGAACACGAGAACAAAATGTACTCATAATTTCAAATATAAAATGAGTATAAAGCGAAAATAAATTGTTCTCAGTTTTACACATACGAAAATGAGTATAAAATATTCTCAATATTGCAGATATGAAAAATGAGTACAAACGTGAACAAATTTTTTTCATTATTTTAGATAAGAAAAATGAGTACAAAACGAGTACAAAATGATAACATACCGAATACAAACGAGCAAATACATACAAAATTGAATACAAATTTAACACTTTAACCACTAAAAAATAAGTATAAATCAAAAATAAAATGTTCTCAATATTATAGATACTAAAAATAAATACAAAGTGTAAAATAAGAATAAATTGAGTATAAAATGATAACATGTCAACAAATTGATTACAAAATGTTGCTCTCAGTAAGACAAAATTTAAAGGATAAGCTATCCATTGGTTTCTCGATCGAGACAGGAAACACAACAGGAGTTTTCATAACTGAGAAAGTGGTCATCACAGGAAAAATGTTATTGTTCGCTGCTTCTTTCATCGGACGTGTCAATGGATGAGATTGAGATGCATTATTCTTGTTAGCTTGGGGACTGGTTCTTTCTTCTTCCATTGGAATTGCAGAGATCTATTAATGAAGTAAAAGCCCAACTCTTAAGAACTTTAAAAACAACTCCATAAAAAAAATATATTAAATCAATAATTTAAGATCCAAAAATATATTAATCATCATTTAAGTCATAACTTCTCATTCTGAAGAAATCAAAGACAATCCGTCTCTGGTCCACTTACATATTCAAATCACAAATTGATTCTTCAAAAGTATAGAATAAGCTCTAAGTACATAGCAACCGAGACATATTCAATCTTAAATATACATGTAAACTTAACCTATTGTAACCAATCGGTCAACCTAAATAACAACTAAATTCCAAATATGTTAAATTTTCTTTTAAAAAATAATCTTACTTATCGCTAGTGATATCAAAGAGATTGGATCGACGGCGATGACGATTGAGAGAAGGCGAGGAGAGGAGAGCAGAGGAGAGAGAAGCAGAGGAAAATAAAATAAAAAGAAAAATGGGCAAAGCAAGGTAGGGCTGTAATCGAGCCGAACCGAGCTAGAGTTCTTGATGCTCGGCTCGGCTCTGCTTAAATTCTCGAGCTCGAGCTCGATACAAGCTATTATTTATATTCAAACTCGAACTCGAGTTGATCGTTTAGAGTTCACGAGCTGCTCGAGCTTGACGCGTTTAAAACTGGTTTATGACGTTCGCGAACTTAGTTCGTTTGAAGCTCGTTCTACTTGGCTCGTTTGAAAACTCTAATAAAGCTCGGTTTGTTCGACAACTCCGTATCAAGCTCGTTTGTTCGACAACTCGTTCAAACAACGCATTATTAAGCTCGGCTTGCCTCGTTTAGGAGCTTGAGTTGATCATAATTCAAAATTTTCCAACATTCAACAACAAAAATCAGATACAACCAACAAAATCAGAATGCTCAGAACCCATAAATCAGTATTCCGTTAACAAATTCCTCAAGAAACGAAGCAAAAAAAGCAATAGAACCCATTTAACCAAACCATTTTAACTAAATATTACTCACAAATCAATAACCAAATTACCAAACAAAAGGAGTTTTAAAATTTAAAAGGAAAAAGAACAAAAAGGGCCCATGGGTTCTCACACGCTCTGTTCTTGAGGTTATTGCAATTATTGAGGAGAGTCCTAGATCTGCGTCTTCTTTACTCTGTAACGTTTCTTAACCTGGAAATGAAAGACAGATTTAGTGAAATCATACATGCAATACTCAGACGTGCAAAACATTGAAGAGAAGAGATGAGACCTTTGTTGTTGTTGTTGTTGCTGCTCTTCTCAACGATAGTGAAGGATGCTGAAGGGAAGGAGTGGTGTGGTTGTCACTTCTTGTTGTTGTGTGAGAGAGCGACGACGGTGAGAGAGTGTCAACGATATAGAGATTGAGAGCAGGCGGTGAGAAAGAGCGACGATGGTGAGAGAGAGAACGTCGGTGAGTAAGTGTCGACGATTTAGAGATTGAGAGCGTGAAAGAGGTAGCAACCGAGAGACGAGAGTGAGTGAGATTGAGAGAGGCGGCGGCAAGAGACGAGGTCACGAGAGTGAGTGAGATTTAGGGTTTGAGTATGTGTGTGAGGGAATTGGGAATTAAAAATGGGATGAAGGTTTAGTTTTGAGTCAAAACTACGTAGTTTTGGCTTAAAAAATTTGTTGTTTTGATACTATAAATGCAAATATTTTTAAAAATAATAAGTAAAAATGAGATGAAAGTTCAATTTTTTAAATGATTAAAAACTCATATATAAAAAAATATAGTTTATAATAACTGAAAGATTTTTATAGTTGTAATTTAAAGATTTAAGTGGTTTATTAATAATAATACTTTAATTAATGTTGAAGAAACAATAACATTTGTGTATTAGATATTTAGACTACTTAATGTCTTTCAAGAAATAATAACATTTAATGTATATGTTACTTAATGTTAATAATATTTAATATGTATTAGTTTAGTATTTGGGGTTTAGGATATAGAGTTTATGGTATAGTTAGGGTTGTAATCGAGCCGTATAGGTGTACACCTTTGTACACCTAAATTTAAGTGTACAAAGGTGTACAACATGAACTTTATGATCAACAATTTAGGTGTACAAAAGTGTACAACATTAACTTTAGGACCAATAGTTTAGGTGTACAAAAGGTTTAAGTGGTTTAGTTATAATAATATTTTGATTAATGTTTAAAAATAATAGCATTTGTGTATTAGACATTTAGACTCCCTAAAGGCTTTCAAGCAACAATAACATTTAGTATATTAGATGTATGTACCATAGTATATTAGAAGTTTATGGTATATACTATAGTACATTATAACTTACAAAAAGTTTAGCGTATATACCATAGTATATTAGAGGTTGAGAGTATTGATTATAGTATATTATAATTTACAAAAAAAATAATTCAGTTCATGTTGTACACTTAAAGTTCATGTTGTGTACACTTTTGTACACTAAATTTCATGTTGTACACCTAAAGTTCATGTTTTGTACACTTTTATACACCTTTTTACACCTAAATTTCATGTAATGTATACCTAAATTTAAGTGTACAAAAGTGTACAACATGAACTTTAGGACCAATAGTTTAGGTGTACAAAAGGTGTACAATATGAATGATTTTGTTTTCACACATCTTAATGTGAAAAAAATTTGTTATATGAACCAAAAATATAATTTTATATTATATACAACATTCACTTTAGGGCCAACAGTTTAG